>PVJH01005984.1:0-106344 GCA_004026705.1 Nesogale talazaci | reverse complement strand
CACTGGAGACACTGTGGAATCACCATGGACCACAGTTCAAGTGCCAAGCTTGCCATGTATTAGTAACAGACGCATAGACTAGTTTCTCTAGGATTTTGATTCTTCTTCTAGACAAAGCAAAAGATGGTTGTGGGTGGCTTTGGGTTCTGTGTTAGTCTGAGTAGACTAGAGAAACAAATCCACAGAAATATATATATATATTTATATATATGAATATAGAAATATATTTTATATATGAATATAGAAATATATATTTTTATGTATTTATATAAATATTATATCTATGAATTTCAGGTATATAAAGGGTAAGTGTACATTAAGAAAGCTTCCCAATCCTGTGCTGTCCAAGCCCATAAGTCCAACATTAGCTCATTTGTTGGACACTGATCTACAAAGTCCCCCTCCATCTAACAAGAGACACGCAATGATGCAAATCAGTGAGCGTGTATGCATCTCAGCGCTGGCAGGGGTTTCAGCACCCAGGGCTGCATCAGGGTAAGTCCATGTGGCTTCTTCTCAGGGAGGTCTCACAGGAAGTGAGCCTGGCCAGCTGAAGCAGGGAACTGGCTAACACAGCTGAACCTGCTTCACCCATTAACAAGCAAGACCTGAGAACAAGAAAGGCGCGGTTCAATGAGCCACTTATCTCTCTGAATTTCAGCTAATCCCACACGTGCTTATTGGCCAGGTTGGCACAATAAATCTCAGGTGAAATGAAAATAATTTAGGGTTCTTATACTGTTTATTTAGAACATCGTTTTGACTGTTCCCACTCTCTGTTTTAAAAAAATCATTTTAATGGGGCCTTGTACTAATAGCTTTGTTAGAATGATGGAAATCCTTTTGTGAGGTCTTCTTGCCACTGCCATGTGGAGGATGACATAGGCAGAAGTACCATCAGTGAGGCAGTAGGACATGCAGCCTATGGAAAAAAACAAACAAGAACAATGGCAACCCATCTGAATGGAAACACACATTTTGACCTTTTCTCCTTTCTATGCCATGGAGATGTCCTCAGCTGAGGATCTTCTGCAGCAACAAGTGAATCTCAGCAAAGCACATCCAATAAGGACCTGAAGGGTACCAGAAAGTCCTCCCCCTGCAGTGGGAGAAAGAATACCAGTTTATCCTTTGGTACATAGAAGATGGCAGTTGGAAGAGCAATCATGAACTACTTTATAGCATTAAATAAACCACAGTAGCTCCCAATGATACAGAACTTAATTATGATTACAAAGCTCCCCTATGGTAGACCCCCCCCACGTATTTTTTGTGTATTATCACTAAGCTTCCACAAATTCTATCAACTATGAACCATGGTCTCATTTTAGACACAAGAAAACTGAGTCAGGCAGAGATGAAATGGAATGGACATTAATAGATAATGCTCTGTGGATTGTTGCAGGTGGCATTCAAAATGGAGTCCAACCACCAGAAAACCCCATATTTTTTTCACTACAGAATGAAATCTCCACAGGTGGTTCTCGGCATTAGTATTGATAATCCTACTGTGGCAACAGCTGTTACTGGTTGTTCTTTCTCTGTTCTTTTATTTTCCTTGTACCTCACGCCCTCAAAACCCGCCCCCACCACACTCACACCAATAAAAACACAATGAAATTACCATTGAGTGACCTATCTACACAATCCTACTTGGTGACTTTCCTGAAACATCCAAAGGCTCTTGCAAGCACATCTTTGGAACCTCTACTTTTGTTCTGTTCCAGGTGTGCGGAACAGCTGGTCCACAATCACCTTCCAACCACCAGTGTGATCATGTGCTTTGTGGATGAAGTGTGGTCCACTCTTCTGAGGTCAGTGCACAGTGTCCTTAACCGTTCTCCTGCACATCTCATCAAGGAGATTTTGCTGGTGGATGACTTCAGCACCAAAGGTAAGTGGACTACCCATGCTTTCTACTGAGAAATCGATATTCAGAATGAGACCATCACAGTTTGGAAGACAAAAGTGCAGTTGTTGGATGTAGCATAAGAAGTGTTGATGGGACAGGGGTTAGAGCACTCAGTTGCAAACCCAAAGGTCAGCAGGTCAAACTGTCCTGTTGTTTCATGGGAGAAAGAGCTGCCAGTCTGCTTCTGTCAAGATTGTATAGCCTGGGTGAGGGTGTTGGAACGTTTTATTCTGTTTATGGGTTCACTAGGAATGGGAATTGACTTGAAGGTAATGGATTCATTCAGGTTTAGGTTTGTTAAAACATATGTACAGGGTATCTTGGAGGGATAAGTGTAACAGTACATATGATTTAAATGGCATCTCTAGCATTCACCCCAGGTTGCTGTTCAACCTATGGTGATTCATCTTCCAGGTCACCCTGGTTTTCTAACTGTACTCTTTAGAGATGAGCACTTAGAAGTTCCAGAGACCCCAAAATGTCCTATATACTCTCACAAATCCCTTTGAGTACAAATGAGTAGACAAATGTCTCACATTTAATAGTTAGCTTTTGCTATCAGTCATCACTAGAGTTGAATTTATACCCCAGGAGAAACAAAGAAACAGAGGACGCGTTGTTCTTCCTCAAGATAAACCTGGTCACATATTCAAGCAAGTGCTGAGAAGACAAATTGCCACTGGGACCAGAGAAAGAAGTTCCAATAAAGTCCAAGATGTTTCCAGGAAGTCTTGTTTATTGCAGTGAGGACTGTCACTCCTCGGGCTGTCAAATAAACTGTGCCTGTAAGGTGGTCTTATAGGGGTCATGTCCTCATATGTTATAGCTGTCCGAAATGCAATTTCCTGCACCCCACAAAAAGTTTTTAGGACAAGAAAATGACAACCTTACTAGAGAAGCTTGAGAACTGACAACCTTGATGTGAACCAGCTTCTTTAGCCTCAGAGTTCCTTCCAAGATGACAAAAGGCTAAGGAGTTCTGAGATGCCTAAGGACATCTAGTTTAAATTTTTTGGTGGCCATGAAAGTTTAAGCAGAATAAGATCCAGTACCAGCCTATTTTATGAGACAAATCCAAGTTTGGTGGGACCTGATCTTTCCTTATACAGTGACCGGGTCCTCTGCTGGAAAAAGCACACAAAGTTGACAGGAAATTGAGCTGCAGACCTTTGGAAGTCGGTCCTGCCTGGGACAGCTGTCAGCAGCTTAATTGTCACACAAAAGTAATTGCGTGCCAACTAAATAGATCCATAAACCCCACCCCCCAAAAATGTTCCATTAGCTGGATCCTTTGATAGCCATCCAGCAAGAGACGGGAGATTTGATGAAGGCAGGTGCCCAGAGCGGAAAGTGGCATTGGTTGGAAGCAATTGCTCTTTCCTTCTTTCTTTTTTTTTAAATTTAACAGCTTGTGCACATTTCTAAACCTCTTGTTCAGGTCTTAAAAGAGACAAGGGCTAGAGTAGGATGGGGTGGGAATGGAGCCTGAAAAGTCTTTACTTCAAGGTATCCGCTCTAATACTCAGAGAAGGTGGGTTCCCCTCAGCACAGCTTAGCAGCAATAAAAAGATCTGGGATTGGAGAAGTAAGGTCATTTATGGTATTGATCCCAGGGAAATCTATTCAAGAAAATTAAATCAGAAAATAACATCATGACTCTGAGGAATAAAACTCAGCCATGGGAGCGTTGCGTTTGACATGAGAGAGGTGCTCCTGGAATGGTTTTAGACTTCATGATTGATCTATGTCATTTCTTTTTCCCCCCACCCCTGCACCTCTGGTATAGACTACCTAAAAGACAATTTGGATAAATATATGTCTCAGTTTCCAAAAGTTCGGATACTTCACCTCAAAGAGAGACATGGTTTGATAAGAGCCAGACTGGCAGGAGCCCAGAATGCAACAGGTAAGAAGCCATGAATTTTTCTTTCTCCCATTTAAAAAAATGCATTTTCAAGCACTTGGCAATTTTTAGAGTACAATGAACACATATATACCCATCTCTTAGAGTAACCAATTTCTAGCATTTTGGAATATGAGACGGTTTCAAAAGTTCTCTGAGGAATAGAATTTAAGGATTGTTTGGAGTGCAGTAGCCTTCTGTTTTTACAATGTCTTCTCCTAAGACTCCTGGAGATACCTGGCCAGGAAACAAAAACAGTATCCCTCCCTTCACAATGGGTTTGAATGAAACCTGGTAATAAGATTAGATGCCATGCCAAGAGAAGACATGGGAAAAGAACCAAGCCGGGTCTACAAGGAGTTGCACATATGATGGCATGCAGTATTTACCGACGTTCACTGGCATTCTATCTTACTAAGTTTAAAAATTTGCTGCCGTCTTTGAATTGAGCTTGAATTGGGAAACATCTGGTTTCTTCTTTGATTTGTATGCTCCCACACTAAGTAATTGATAACTAATGTGTATGTGAGGTCTTTAGTTTGAAGAAAACGATAATGGAATTTTTCCATACACCTTTTGAAGTCCCCTTTGTATTTCCTTAACCACACACACATGTACACATACCGTGATAAAAATAAACTTATGTTTGGTTTCCTGGAGCTTTGAAAAGGAATGTAAGAGATTTTGTAATATTGCATCTTTAGATACTTCAGCAAACATCTTAGAAGAATAAGAACATTCCTTTACATAAGCACACATTTCAAACCTAAGTATCCCGTTGTGTGTATCCCCTCATTCCAATCTCCTGACCCACTCAAAATAGGATCTAAACAGATTCCTTTCCTTCTTCCTCTCTGCTTCATTTTTCTTTCATTTCTTTTTAAAAGTTAGGTTATGATTAAGAGTCACAAACTGATCCCTTTCCCTTTTAATCCAGTATCATCATTCTGTAAAATATTTCTATCACATATATTTTAAATAAAGACATTTGTTTGGTAGAACTGACAGCTTTTAATATTCTTCTCCTTGTTTCCTCATAATGGCTTCATGTCTTTGGTACAATCACTACATAGATGATATTTCTTGTTGACTTCTGGTGATCTCAAATCAAGCAATGTGAGATCTCAAACTTTGCACACTTGGTGATATTAATTTTTGTACTGGGCTAGGATGTTGCAAACCAAATAGATTTCTTGGCAGCAATGATTAGTGTGACTGCCCTGGTTTACTCACAACATTTTTCTCAATGGTTTACATCCATTGATGACCCTACCCTGAATCATTGCACTTAGATCTGCAAAACTGTGGGGGAAAAAAAGTCCCCTACTTCTATAATTCTTTCTTTTATTAATTGCAAAGAAGAGCTTTTCTAGACTGATTCATATTCTCTGTGTGCGTCTGTCTTTCTCTCTCTTTGGGTATGTGTGTGCCCTCCTGTACCAAGACCCAGTTTTCATCACTATGGAATTGTAGGTAAAAATAAATCCAATGTATATTTTGGTACCTTGGCATAATTCTTTTTGCTTCTCAAATTTCCCCCAATTTTTCCACTGGGAATTCCTTCAAACCAAGGCCTTTGTAACCTGACCCAATTGGTATTTTAGAGGTTCACATTCTATTAACTCTTGAATACCTCCTCTTCTACTAATGCTTCTTCTCTGACCTACATCTGCTCTTTCTAGAACTCTTTCTGCTTCTTCAAAGGGCACTATGCCTCCCTCTCCTCTCCACTCAGTTATGTACGGATACTGGTATATGAGCAGAAGGAGGTGAGTCTTCTGTGTTCATGAGTATTCTAAAAATATCACCAAACATTTGGTTTCATTTTTAACATTCTTCTGTGGAAGAAGGTAGGCCCTTATAATAGCTGACCTTATAGCAAGTACCATTTGGAGTGCTTTCTCTGTTCATGGCTTTAATGCTCCTAGTGTTTCTTTAAGGTTACTGTGGTTGTTGTGTGCTATAAACTTGATGCTCACCCACAGCAGCCCTGTGAGATCAAGTAGAACTTCTCCAGGGAGTCTCTGAGCTGCAATCCGCGTACAAGCAGATCACAGACCTCTGATTCTGTGGAGTTCGTTACTGGTGAGTGTGAACCACTGGGCTTTAGGTTGACAACCAGTGCTTAACCAATGGGCCCCCCATGCTTTTCTCTATGTGGTTGTTGTGTGCTGTCAACATGGGACTCTAGGAGATAGCAGTAGAACTACTTATGGGTTTCTTTGGCTGAGATCTTTGTAGGAAGTGATGACCAGCCAGGTCCATTCTCCCATGGAGTACCTGGAGCGTCCAACCACTAACCATCAGAATCATTGACACATTGAGTCGCTACGGCTTCTCTTGAGGAGGTAAAACAATTATTTTCTACATTCTACAAATACAGATCTGGAAACATAATGAAGTTATGTTTTGATCAAGGGCTCCCAGCCACTAAGTGTTGGAGTCCTGACTGAAACTCACACTGAAAAGCATGCAGTTACATACACTATGCTGCCATGAGACAGCTAGTCACTCCGTGGCTCTGCAAGGCCTGCAGGCTAAGGCATGACAGACATTCCCTTGCTTGCAAATTACCTGATCACCTAAGTCTTACTTCCTTGGGACTAAACTCCAAATTCAGTGTTCCAATTACTACACTGCTGTTGCATTTTTCTTTTACTGTGCTGTAAACAACCCCCCCCCACCACCACCACTACCACCCGCCAAAGAGCATGGCCTTGTAGTGGCAGCTTAGATTCCTAATGAGAGATTTTAGTCAAAAAAAATTCAGTGGCAGTCCAGGTTTAAAGTTCTTTGGAGAGTACATTGTGATCCTTCGATGTTGCAGACATAAGAAACTCCATCCATCATGGTAAGTAGGTAACTTTTGAGCTGGGATCTCGGTGAAGAACATCCCAGGGAGAAATGACAATAGGTGGAAAGGTCAAATGTAGAAATGAGTGAGGCATCTATAAGAGGGCAAAAAAAGGCCGTTATGAATAAGAGGAATGGGTGACAAGTAGAATGATTAGCCAGAAAGGAAAGGACAAGTTTTTGTAACTTTTGTACAGTATTAATTAAACATAGGCAGTTTTCTCAGTGTAGCATGAAGCCAGTGAATTAAATAAGGGAGCAAAATGGAAAATATGTATTAAATTTAAAACCTCATTTTGGTCCCTATGTGGAGACTTGGGTAACTCTCACTCCTCTCACTAAAGAATGATAAAGGATGGAGGGGATGTCTACTGAGTAGATTATTACAGTTGTCTAGAAAACTTGAACTGGGGACTTCCCAGAGCAGATGGGCCATGTGGACAGATTTAGGGCACAGATGAGCGTGTAGACTTGCTGTCATGTTAGAAGGAAAAGATAGTAAGAATAATAGAACCTTAGAATTCATATCTGCATACTTGGATAGGAATCATGGCTATAACTGGGGAAAAATAGGGTTGAAAATGTGTTCTGATTTTTCCATGTAAGTCTAATATGGCATTTAGATATTTGCGTGGAGAAAATTTATGAATACAAAGGAGAGAATGTGCTTCTTATAAGAACATGCACTTCTTGCCTTCAGGAAGCAGAAAACATGCTAGTATTAGCCTCCAGCATCATCTGATTGATGGGTGACTTTGGAAGTTGCCTTTAGAGATGATGTGATGAACATAAACATGATCAAAAGAAAGGGCCTACACCACATGCCCCTGGTTTCAACATATAATAATTCTTTTGGATTCAACTTCCTGTAAAATGTAAAGCAATTAGAACTTTGAGCACATTAACTCCGTGTTGTGCAGTAACTCCCAACCTATTTTGACCATAGCACAGGTTAAGAGATCACATTTCCATAGAGGTGAAGAGATCTCATGCCATGACAAGGGCAGCAGAATTCTAGATTCTTCTATTTTTAAAAAATGTTGGCTACAATTCAATCATACTAAATTGATTTAGTGACCCACAATCAGGTCATGCTTTATATTTGAAACACCCCAGGTGTATATGTTTTAATGCTTGCCTCTACCTGACTTGACTGCAAATACTTCTGTTTAATTTGGTTTTTATGTAGAAGAGGCAGGCTTATCCAGCTAACTGAGGATTTTTTTGCCTTCTACTGTACACATACATATACATGTGTATGTATATATAAGTACAATCTGTTAAATATAAACACAATGCAAATGAATGATCTAAAAATAAATTAAATTGTATAACTAAACAAAAGCCCACCTTATTGCACATCTGACAACATATATGCTATATAGCTGAGGGAAATAAACAAAGCATTTCTATTGGGGCCTCATGCATGGTTTTATTACAACCAAAGCATGTTTACACATGTCTCTGAGATCAATGAGCGGTGATAGCCAAGTTCTCTCAGTAATGTAGTTACCTTAGTCTCATCAGAGTGCCTTAAAACATACTGTGAAAACAGTGTCTGCCTCCAAGAGGATTTTCTGAGTCAGTTAGCTTCAAAGGACAGTAATAAGGTCAGAAAGTTATACAACCATTTGAGGGAATCCCAAATGGGGTAATCTTGATAGTTTTTTTTTTCCAAATGGCATGGGTCAAGTATGAGGGTTTATTAGGAAGAAAATTTAAGAAAATAAAAATCTACTTTGGTGACCAAAGGTCAGGAATGTTGTGCCAAAGTGTTGGTGTTTTATTTTTTTTCCTATCGCAGTGCACCCGCTGATTCTCTGATCAGAATAAAGGCTATCCAATAAGCATTTCCTAAGAGAACTGTCCTCCATCCAGGGTCCAACCCAGGTCTTTGAAATTCTTTCTGTTCCCCAAACTCAAGGAACAGTTCAAAAGAACATAATTTGAGGCCCTCAAGTATGCCCAACCTGTCATTTTGATGTAGTGTAAACAGAAGACTATAGAACTGGGGGCAAAATTAGAAAAAAAATCAATTCTGACTCAGAGCAACCCTATCTCGGGGTTTCGAGGACTGTAAATTTTTACAAGAGCAGAGATCCTGGTCTTCTTCCTAAAGAGCAGCTGGTGAAAAGCAACACCAAGATGAAAGACTAACTGGTGGGTTTCAGCCTTGTGGCAAGCAGTCCAACACTGACCGGAAAGTGGCGTTTGACCGATGATTCCACCTTCTGACTCTCAGAAGTGTGCAGACTTAGATGGGGCACATAACATGAAACAATCGCATCATAATCATTTTTACTTACATATTTTCATGTGTGTGCTTGCGTGTGTGTGTACAGTCAGCAGACAAGAAATCATTCTGGAAATTTTCTATGAAGTTTTTAGGTGTTTGCTCTTAATTTCTGTTCACTATGAACGGCAGGGTCGGAGACCTCCCCTTGAAGCAGCGTGCATGGAAGGCTGATGCCTACAAGTTTGAGAGGCGCTGAGTGGTGTTCCTCACCAGGGCTACCCACCGCCTTGATGGAGGAGGGATCAAACCGCCACAGAGGCACGAAAGCCCGTGGGGAAAACTAAGGGGATTTAGAATCCTGTGTGAATCTTAGGTGAGAATATAACTCAGAGTCTGGCATTGAGTGAAGGTGGCCAACCTGGTAGGTCCTGTAGGTTTGTGGCAAGGATTAAATACTACAATCACATAAAGTGCTTAAAACATTGCCTATCATAAAGTAAGTACTTAGCAAATAATAACTGATTCCTTGAAAGTTGCTATTGATCCCTCTAAACACAGATCCACATATGCACATGTATTTCACATGTAAAAATATTTGGAGCAACATAGATGAAACTGAGGTTTTAATGGAATAAAGACAAAAAGTTATTTCATGCAACTATCAGAAAATAAAAGAAAAAGTATTTTCAAGAAACACTTCTGACTGATTTCCTTTTAGTTTTTTTTTCTATGAACCTTCTTACAAAGTCTCCTGCTTTACTGGTTTCTCTATTTTAATTTATTTCTCTTATTATATAAAGAGATGCATCCTCTTCATCCTCCCTAAAGTCAAACTTGTATTTTCAAATGCATCCTGGTATTCCACAAAAGAAAGTTTCATCCACCCAGAGTTAATGAAACTCACCCTCTTTAGAAGAGACATTAGCAATTACCTTTAATACAAAGAATTCCCTCTGGAATCTTGCCACCTATTATTTTTTTTAAAAAAATTATTAAATCATTTTATTGGGGGCTCATACATGATTTTTCACAATACATAAATAAACATACTGTGCCAGGCACATTCACATGTGCTCTGCTATTATCGTTCTCCAATCATTGGCCTTTTCCCTTGAGCCCCTAGTATTGGTTTTTCCATCTCTTCCCCTCTTCCCCTGCTCTCTCCTTCCCACCAAACCTCAATATTTTATAAATTATTGTTGTTCTGTCATATCTTACACTGCCCGACCTCTCCCCCAACCCACTCCCCTGATGCCCATCCTTCAAATAGGAGCTTATGTGCATATCCTTGCAGTTGGTTCCGTCTCTCTACCCCACCTTCTCTCTACCCTTCCAGTATCTCCAATCTCACCATTGGCCTGAAGGGGCCCATCCATCTTGGTTTCCCCATATCTCCAGCTCCCCTCCATACTAGTGTGACTTCTCCAGTCCATTTGGATTTGCAAGGTAGAGTGGGACCATGATGGTTGGGGGGAGGGGGGGAAGGAAGGCATCAGGAACTAGAGGAAACTTGTATGCATCATCACTGCCCAGCTGCCCTTTGATTGGTCTGTCTCCTCCCCGTGCCTCCCCTGTAAAGGGGTGACCAATTACCCACCAGTGGGCCTTCGGTCCCCACTCTGCTCTCCCCCTCATTCGTAATGATGTGATTCTTGTTCTCTGATGCTTGATACCTGTTCCCTTCGGCCCCTCTTGATCACACAGGGTGGTGTGCTTCTTCTTTGTGGGCTTTGCTGTTTCTGTGCTGAATGGCGACTCAATTATCTTCAAGTCTTTGAGACTCCAGATATTCAATCATTTGGTAACTAGGCACCATAGTTTCTTCTACTCTGTTTGCCTCTGTATCCATTTGTCTTCAGCAATATTGGGAGTTAATTGGTCCATTGATTTTGATTTTCCTTCTTTGATGCCTGATTCCTGATTGTTTCAGCATCTCATGATCTCACAGGCAAGTGAGCTTCTTTTATGGTGGGTTTTGTTGCTCCTGAGCTAGATGGCTGCTTGTTTATGCTCAAGACTTTAAGACCCCAGATGCTATATCTTTTGATAGCTGGGCACCATCTGCTTTCTTCACCACTCTTGCTCATGCTCCCACATGTCCTCAGTGGGCATCTTGGGGATGTGTGCACACAGTGATATGTTTTTTTCCCCTTGTTTGATGTTTATTGCCTAGACTTTTCACCATCATGTGGCCACTGGCTATTGTGCTTCTTGTGTGTGGGTGTGGTCTCTTCTCAAGTAAATGGTCTATTGTTTATCTTCAGGCTTTTAAGATCCCAGATATATCCTTTGATGGCTGGGCACCATCAGCTTTCTTCACCACATTTGCTTGTTCTTGCTACCTATTCCAAGTGGCTAATCAATTTCTTCCTGACATAAATGACATTTGCCATACAGGAATCCTGATGAACTAATTTTCATCCATCTCATGATAGGAAGTAATTATGGGGACCATGAATTGACTGAGCAGTAAAGATGACTGCTTTTGCAATCACACTTCTGGGGTAACACCCAGCATCTGCTTTTGTTGATGATAACTGTGCTGTGGTTATTGTGGTTCTCTAGGTGATGTGCTGACATTCCTGGATTCTCATGTGGAATGTAATGTTGGTTGGTTGGAGCCTCTCCTGGAAAGAGTTTATTTAAGTAGAAAAAAAGTGGCCTGTCCAGTTATTGAAGTCATCAATGATAAGGATATGAGGTAATACTGTGATAACTTTACAAGTGAGTCTATTTTCACCACCAGAAAACTGGAGCAATCTTAATATTAAAGAGTCCTTCTTTTCAAATCTAACAAATACACAATCCATCCACTTAAAACCAAATTAAAATTCATGATAATTATCTTAGAGAAAGGACAGACCAATAGAATAGTTTAATTGGTTATCATGTAATCCTCAATACCAATGTGTTAGTCTGGGTAGACTAGAGAAACAAACTTATAGACATGCATATGGATATAAGAGAATGGTTTATATACTAAAAGAATGGAATATTGAGAAAGAATCCCAGCCCAGTCCAGTCCAAAGCCATAAGTCCAATATTCGCCCATATGCCCGACATCTGTCTATTAAGTCTCCTTCCAAGTCACAAAGCCATAGGCCAGTGAGTACAGAGTCCTGGCGCTGGTGGGGGTCTCCCCATGGCTCCTTGCTTTCAGGGCTCAGGGTCCATCAACAGCATCCAGTGGTGGTAGAAGCAACTCAGCGCTGGCAGTGCTCTCCATGTGGATTCTCCAGCTTTCAGGAGTCTGTTTCCATCAGCATAAGGCCGTGTAGCTTCTCTTCTGGCCCCTCCAGCTCCTTGGATGCTGCCATTTTGTCTTCTCCATAGTTCATCGAGTCAGTCTTGGAGACTGACTCACAACAACTGGGGAGATGGCCTGTCATCTCCAAGAGGGAAATACCACAAGATTTCCCAGAAGTCTCAGGAGAAAGTCATGCCCACACGGAGGCTTCATTGGTTACTCAATGGCTATCTCCAGATTAACAGGCTAGACTCCACTCCTACATCTCAATCATGAAATTAACATAAGCACATGACTGCCACAACCAAAATATCCAAATTCTCACTGTCTGATTCTTTCCTACTTCTATGCTACTTAAATATAAAAATATTTATTTCCTTCAAGCTTATTTCTTTTTGTTGTTGTTGTTGTTGTTATATACATACATGTGCCTGCTACATGTTGTGTTTTCTGTTTTGCCTCAAAAATGGCCATGGCAGTATTACAGGAAAACTATAAGCTTAAAAACAAGCCAATTAAACTCATAAGTCTTCAAAAATTATTAAAAGTTATAATAATCTAGAATCATTTTTATAAGTACTTATTTTCAATTTTGTTCATTTTAACAAGATGTTGAGTTCAGTTGGTGGAGAATTAAAAAATGTACAGGATTCATGTACCATGTTTGCTTTTCCCTGGATTAGTTACATGACGGTGGACAATTTTCAAAGAGGTGTTTTTGCCTGGCCCATGAACTTTGGTTGGAAAACAATTCCACCAGACGTCATTGCAAAAAACAAAATTAAAGAAACAGATGTTATAAGGTAAGTGGGTAAAATCCAAGACTAAGAAAAAATCGTAAACCTATTTTTATAAAACATAGAAAGAAACTCTAAAATAAAAAGCAGTGTTTTATTAAGATAGCATCAAAGATTACAGTTCTAGTCACTAGGCAGCACTAAGGATTTCCTCTGGAATCTTGCTGCCTATTCTAAATGGCTAATCAATTTCTTCCTGACATAAATGGTATTTGTCAGTAAAATGCAGTACCAGAAAAAACAAGCAATGTTTTTTTTTCTGAAAAGTTATCTCCCCTTACCAAACTTTACTTTTTAAATGGCCATCTTCATCCTTTGTAGTCCATACCCCAATCCCTGCACACCTCGAGTTTGTTATTTATGCGATTGGGTTGATTCTGGCTCAGAGAGTCCAATTACACCATAGGTATTCTTACTGTAATGGTTACAACAATAGATGGTGAATCCATTTCTCCCTTGAAACAGCTGGTAAGGTGAAACTAGGGACCTTTCATTGAGCGCCTGAGCACTTAATCATTGAGTCACTAAGATTCCATTACCCTAAATCTACCACTTAAGAAACACAAAAGAGATGAATGTGTTATTTATCACACCCATGCTATCATTGAAACATTTGTGAAAATTAGTATAGTGAATAATAGTCATAGAAATATTATTGCAAGACTAGCTGCTGTTATGATTCTTCTTTTATGGTCTACTTCTATTGATTCCATGAGAAGAATGAAAACTTTTGTGAATCAGTTTAGAAATAATTTTGATCTGAAGTGAAAATTAGGGGCTTCTTCTTAGTTCCCTAAAAACATAGAGCAAAACACAAAAACTCAAGCCATGATAAGCAGAGCGACAGGAATCCTCGTGGACAAAGAACCTGAGAAGACACAAGCTAGCAAGTCCCGAGAGAAAGCCAGAGGCCAGCCTGCGCCTTTCCAGGTGTTTCCCTCTCATTATCCTTCAGTAAACCCTACCTCTTCAGTGCCAGATTCCAGCTCTTTTGAATCAGTGCCCTAACGAGCAAAATGGAAGCCTACCTTTTATCAAAACATAGTGTCAATCATTGGAACATCTCACTAACTCTAGGTGTGAGATGGGAAATAGGGACATAAATGAAAATAAGCATTCTTTCTCTAGGCCCACACTTAAAGAACCTCTTTATTTAATTCAGATTCCCTTTTTGAGGACCCATATGGTGGTTGAGGTCAAATTATAGTCAACATGATTTTAGTATAGCAATACGCTCTGGGGAGTCTGGTAAGGATATTTGGTGAGTACAGATTGTCGGTGTACATAAATAAATAAGGCAGGGGCAGGTTTGACCCAGAATTACCTCATCCTTGATATCTACATATACTCAGACACAAGACACTCTTCATACAAACTATTATGGTCACAGAAATAACCACTATGGGAGTCAATGATGCCTTCACTAAATGCTGACTGCATGTTCATATCTGTCCTCCATGATCAAAAATATTTGTGAAGGTCCTGAGGTTATACTCTCTTGATCTGAATCTCAACTTTATTCTTACTATCCGTCTGAGCACAAAAACAAACACACAAAAAAACTTAACCCACTTTTCTAAGACTTTGTTGCTCATTTTTTACATTAAGACCAAGAGAAGTGAGTGCTGCTTAGGGTCTTACTATTTAATTGATATCACGTCTATAATGTGCACTAACAATGTAGCTGTGGCTGAGAGGCAGCAGAATGCAGTGAAGGACAGCCTGAATAAAGCTTCAGACAAGCCAGGCTGTCTACATTGGAAACCCAAACCCAAACCAAACCTTCTGCTCAAAGTGATCCCAACCCATAGAGACCCTAGCGGACAGGTTAGAATGAGTCCATAGTGCTTCTAAGCGTGGACCCTTGCTGGAACCAGCTTGATCAATGTTCCTTACATGGGATGGCTGGTAGATCTGAGGTACTGCCCTCTAATTACTATGCCCTCACCATTCCTTTTCATCTGAACCCTAAATGTATAAAAATGCTCAAGTCTGACTCTTCAGAGGAGTTTCTTATGTCCCTTATATTGCAGTTTCTTCATAATAATAGTTCTTATTTACGGAAAAGCTTACTTTCAAGTCTCTCTTCAGACATGTGACACATTTAGAATAGTGCCCGGCACTCTGTTTGTACTAAATTAAGCTACCAGTAGCTTCGCTGGAGGGTTGTGTGAGAGAAAGATGGCCAAATATCAGTTCACATAGTTGCCCTCCTCCTCCTGAATCTGAGCAAGCTGTGACACTCTACATGCGTGAGCTCGTCACCAATGTGATCACTGTGGCTCCATCCTAGACATAGCTATTCTGAAAAAAGTCTCTCAACTCTACCACTCTGGTATAACTAGCCCACATTTTAAAAGCTGAGTTCCCATGAAATCCAATTTTAAACTCTTCAATGTTTTTTGTAGGTGTCCTGTCATGGCAGGTGGATTATTTTCTATTGACAAAAGTTACTTTTTTGAACTTGGAACATATGACCCCGGGCTGGATGTGTGGGGCGGAGAAAACATGGAGCTCTCATTCAAGGTATACCAAGGTCCTGAATTCTCCAAACAGCGAGCAGTTTACTTCCCTCAGATGGTTTCACTGAACTGGTATATGGTTGCATTCTGCAGGAAATTTCACAGAGATGCACTGGTCTGTGGATCAGTGGTTTTCTCTCCCAGATTAAACTTGGGAAAATAAATATGCCATGAAATCTTTTCAGAGTGTCTTATATTTCACAATGCCATTTCTGCATAGACTATGGTGTTTGGGAATTCATACCCAAACTCCAAGCTCACTGCCATTGAGTTGATTTTGACCCCCTAGTGGCCCTAGATAAGGTTGCTGTGGCTGGGAATTTCTACAGAAGTAGATAGCTGCAATTCCCCGCCATGTTGTGAATGGTGGGTTTGAACCATTGACCTTGAGAACCTTGAGGATAGCAGGCTCATGCTTACTGGACAGCACCACGAGGCTCATTGGAAGTTTGCACTTGACACCAAATAACTCTCCCCAAACATTTTTCTTTGACACAATGGAAACATGTAGTATAAGATCACATTTTAGAAACCACCGGCTAGGTGATTCCAGTAGAGCTGATCTTTGGTTGCTTTTCCAATGGTGAGTCTTTAAGCATATTGACATGTAAACACATGTCAGCAGCAGCAGCACTCATAGTGGAAAATCACCCAGAGAGCAACTGCTTCACCGTGGGCTTGGACATTATGTATCACCAGGGATGCTGCTTCAGGGCTGGCTCCCCACAAAGGGAATGATTTTCAAGTTGGGCTCTAGAGCCTTCACGAGCTTCCCAAGATATGAGAAGGTAGGGGTCAGCAGACAGTGGACAGCCTGTCTCTGACTGAACGAGGACCCAGAGCCAGGCTGCCTCAGTGGTTATGTCTTGGGCTGTGATCCCACTTCAAATCCACCAGTCCCTCCTCAGGAAAAAGATGGAACTGTCTACCCTCAAAAAGAGTTACAATGTCAGCAACTCACAGGGACAACTCTCCCCTCTCCCATATGGTCACAATGACAGCCAGTTTGGGATTGTTTTGGAGTGAATGGGGCCTCATCTTACACATTTTATAGCAATGGAAGTCTGTGATGATTTCATGAAGAAAACCTTTGGTGGCCAAGACCGAAGAAAGAAAGTTTCACCAACTCGGATGGTGGTGTTGAAGGCCAGGGGAAGCAGTGGTTACATGTTAGACCTGGGATTATAAAAGTCAGCAATTCAAAACCACCAGCTGCTCCATCAGAGAAAGACAGGGTCTTTTACTTGCAGAAATAATTACCATCTCAGAAACTCACAGGGATGGTCCGACCCTCTCCTGTCAGGTGGCTGTGAGTCAACATCCACTCAACGACAGTGGGCTTGGTTATCCCATGGTGGTATGTGTTAGGCTATAGGCTGCTAACATGAGGCTGGCAGTTTGAAACTACAGCCACTTCCTGAGTAAAATCCATTTCCTTAAAATGTGGCTTCTGAGGGGCTGAGCCCCGGTGGTGTTATGGTTGTGCATGGGACTGCGGTCCACTGGGTTGGAGGTTCAAATCCAACAGCAAGGCTGTGCCTCCTACTCCCACCACCAGAGGGCAGTGATGCCCTCCAAACAAAAAAATAAACCAAAAAAAAAAAAATGTGGCTTCTGAAACCCACATGGGCATTGCTACTCTGTCCTGTAGGGTCGCTCTGATTCAGAATAGACTAGATATCAGTGAGCTTGGGGTTTTTGTTTTTTGTTTTTTGTTTTTTTAGTTTTTCCAGAAGCCAGAATAACAAATGAATTTGTCTTGGAATAAGTACAACCAGAAGTGAGGCTAGAAAGGCTTTATTTCATGTACTCTGGGCCTATTACTAGACCAGACCTGAAAAAGACAGTCTGTGAGGTAGAGTGAAGGTTGATAACAAAATGATAGACGTCCAAAGAGCTGAGCCAATACAGTGACTGGAGCTGGGGTTCACGACTTATCATCTGGACTGGGCGCAGGACAGGATAGCGTGTCACCCGGCAGGACGGAGAGTCACCTTGAGTCAGATAACTTGGCAGTGAGACCCATCAAGGAAAAACCCTGTTGAGTTCCATTCCTCGTCAAAGAAGGTTTTCTAGGCTGGAAGCGGGCCTTGGCGGGGAGGGGGTGTTTGATGTTTTCTTCTGATTATGAATGGCCTATGCTTTGTGGGCTGTCAGCCTGTAACGGATGCCTCCCCAACCGTTCCAGGTGTGGATGTGTGGTGGAGAAATTGAGATCATTCCCTGCTCCCGAGTTGGGCACATCTTCCGAAACGACAATCCATATTCCTTCCCTAAAGATCGGATGAAAACAGTTGAGAGGAACTTGGTGCGTGTGGCGGAGGTCTGGCTGGATGAATACAAGGAGCTCTTCTATGGCCACGGTGACCACCTCATAGACCAAGGCTTAGACGTCGGAAACCTCACCCAGCAAAGGGAACTTCGGAGGAGGCTGAAATGCAAAAGCTTCAAATGGTACTTGGAGAACGTTTTTCCAGATTTGAAAGCTCCCATTGTCAGAGCCAACGGTGTGGTAAGTCCAAGTTTCCCTTGAAAACCCCATTGCATGCAAGCAATTCTTCTCACAAATGTGTGGGACAGGACCGACTAGTACGTTATAAGCACGTGTAGGAGGGCAGATGGGGTAGAGCATGGTTGAGGATTAAATATATGTCGACATTCTTAAAGGAGGTGGCTGTCACTAATAAAGTCACTAAATACTAAGTATCAACAGACCATTCGGTACTGCAGAACTGAATTATAAAGTGGCAAATAAAATAGTCCTGAACCCCACTTTGGATAACATAATGCAGAATAGGGAAGACAAATGCAAAGAAACCATGTGAATGACTTCCAAGACATGATGACTTTATTTTGGGTTTCTGTGACTAGAAAGTTGTTAGGGAGAAGTCTGCTTCAACTTTTTCCTAAGGAGTGATTAGTGGGTTTGAACCATGAACCTTGCAGTTAGGACCCAAAGAGCTCCTTGGGAAAACAAGTGGGAAGTCATCAATTCTAAATCAGAGCAATCAAGAGTCTGTCTCACCTGACGAAAGACTAAATCCAAGGTCTGAAAGGCAGCACATGCCATGTTTCAAAAAGACTGTATAAGTCAAGGATGCATTCACTCAAAGATACCATGATGGGTGAAGATTGGGATCAGGCGAGACCTGGTCAACAAGTGAAATGTGGTTGCAGAGGGTGGAACAGCACCAGGGGAAGACAGAGAGAGGATGCAGGGATCCTCGCACACTGGTCCTTGTTGGCATGCTAACATTTTCCTTTCTCCCACTCTCTTTCTCTTTTAATTTGTATCAAAGAGTCATGAACAATCATTGAGTAGCATTAAACATGAAACGGCTTTAGGAAGGGCTTCTTAAAGATTGCAAAAAGTGGTTGGAAATAAGAAAAATTGTTAAGGGAAAGCAGGGGAAAATAATCCAGAGCACAAGAAAATGCACAGAAAAAGAAGAAGACAAGCTGGATAGGACACCTGGAGTCAAAGGTTGAGAAAACCAACCAAAAAAAAATCACAGAGGAAATAGAGGAAAGCCATTTTGAACCCATCCTCAAAGTGAGGTTTAATTTGAAGAGACTGGCAAGACATAAGACATTGGCAAACAATAGAATGGTTTGAAATGATTCATCCAATCTTGACCTACACTTTTTCTTGGCCATTTTCATTTCAAAACTTTTTTATTGGTTCCTTCCAGTTAAATTTTAGTCGCAAATGTTTTTAGTACTGTGTTTGTTGTTATTGTTTTTAGGTTTCATGTTTTCTCAAGACTTGGCCCTTTTGAAAACTGTTCTCTGGGGTCAAGAAGTTTTGTCTTGTGATGTCTTTTAGATTTCTTCTTAGCAAGTGATTTGTATAAACCACTCTGCATTCTCTCAGTCTAGAGAGGTCTCCTGGAAGGATGTATTAAAAAATGCGGCTAACATAAAAAATTATTCTATCTTTCCAAAATCCAACTGATAAATATAGATGAACTGTTTGTGGGAAATAACCATTTTTATATGTCAAAACCCCAAAAGAAATAAATGAAAGTCCTCAAATGAGAACAAGGAGAAAGATATTTATTCAGTTTGCCATAGCAAGGGACTTGTGACCATTACTTAGTCTTGACACAAGTTCAAAGGTTAGGCAGATGTGTGAGAAAAGCTGTATGATAGGGGAAAATGGGACGTTCTGACTGTATCCTGGCTGGAGATTGTCAGCAGATGATAAGTAGATCCAAAGCCAACTGTGGGATGGGTTTGGAAGCATGACTAACTTTCTCTGCTTGGTCGTGACTTGGAAGCAAGACAAACTTGAACATGTAGTTATCAAACAAAGCCTGGCCCAATCAAACAAAGGGGGCCCAATTTCTACAGAAGGTGGAGGCTTGGATTCCCAGAGATGTCTTCTACTGAGGTTGTGAGCCAGGACCTGTCTTCTTTCTTGTGTTCTATCCTTTTGTATGCTCCATCTCTCAAATGCCAGAGCAGCCTCCCCGTGATGGAGTGGTAACACACTGAGCTACATAGAAGGTAGTTTGAACCCACCAGCAGTTCTTTGGGGTGAAGACTCGGTTTTCTGTTCCTGTAAACAGTTTCAGTCTTGGAAACCCACAGGGGGTTATTACGAGCAAGTAAACTCCAAGCCAGTGAGTTTGGTTTGTGGAGGTCTTGCTGATGTCTTATATCCCATGTAACTCATTTCAGGAAACACTTTTGATTCATATTTTGTTCAAATAAGAACATGCCACATACGAAAGTGAAATACATTTATCCCCATCCCCTGGACATGAAAAAATATAGACTTATCAATAATATGCCTTGTCTTGGCCACACAGAATTACAGAAAGAGCATTACTAAACTTTAACCACCAGAGGGAACTAAACCACTACTTTTTGCTTCAACTGTGAAGCTGTCCTAATTCTTCCCTGGGAATATGTAGGGAGTTCTACTAATGAACAGAATTCTGTTGGGGTGTGATTTATAATGTATCAAAATTAAGTCAATATGTTTTTAAATGACTGTGACACATTGCTTATTTTTTATTCGTTATTTGTTTATTACCCTCCCTTACAAAAAATTTTAATAAACATATCCTTTTTGAAACAACCAGTAGGGAGCATTCTGAGCATATGATGGCAATAAGTGTGTAAATGTGGCCTGCACACAATTGATGTTTGTATGGATTGTAATGGGAGTTATATGAACCCCCAATAAAATGATTCATTTAAAATAATAATAATAACAAAATGGGAGTTTTTGCTAGGTAATGTAGATAAGATAAACTAAACTATTGTTTAAAAGTTATTAGTGTCTTTATTTCCACCAAAGGCTAGCCTTAAAAAACTAAAATTTATTCTCTCATTCTTTTGTAGGCCAGTTAAGGCATACAAAAGCCTGTTTCTCAGTTCCCACGACGTCTCCTCTTTCCTTCTCTCTCTCCCCCTTTCCTCTCCATTTTCCTTCTACCTCCTCTTTCCTTCTCTACCTGCACTCAACTCCCAGTGGC
Source organism: Nesogale talazaci (assembly GCA_004026705.1). Classification (NCBI taxonomy): domain Eukaryota; kingdom Metazoa; phylum Chordata; class Mammalia; order Afrosoricida; family Tenrecidae; genus Nesogale; species Nesogale talazaci. The sequence goes on along the minus strand of PVJH01005984.1, from coordinate 85,388 downwards.
TGTAAGTCAGTGGTTTTCAACCTGTGGGTTGCGACCCCTTTGTGGGGGGTGTCAAAGGACCCTTTCACACGAATCGCTCAATTGATAACAGTAGCAAAATAACAGTTATGAAACCACGATGAAAATAATATGGTTGGGAGGTTACCACAACATGAGGAACTGTATTTAAGGGTTGCAGGATTAGAAAGGATGAGAACCACTGCTTTAGAGGAGGAGTCTTTTTGCTCCCAGTGTCTGGTAGCCCAGGTGGTTTTTTGATGCCCCCTGGTTTGTAGGTAGCTTCCCTCCTGTGTATCTGATTCATTGTCTGCTCTTCCTTCACAAAAAACTCCAAATATAAAAGACTAGAGCCCAGCCCACTCCTGCACATCCTTATTAACAGGTAACATAAGTACAGCCTTAGTGCCAAACAAAGGACCACTCACAATGCCAGGTTACAGGACCTCAGCTTATCTTCTGGGGGTCACAATTCCATCTATAACAATGGTCTTCAAAGTTCTGAGCAAACAAACGCCACAACATCATGTTGTTATGCTGTGTGTTCCCCAGGTTCTCTTCCTCTGCACACCACATGATGACCATCCAGCAGAAGGGTTTTGTGGTCGTCATTGTCCTTATAAAAATGAATATGTGATTGAACTAAAAATACGAAAGCTCAGAAATAAGCATAGTCACTAATACTCATTTGCATTAGATTCAACTGTCATCTAACAATTTACAGTTCAATAATTCTGTAAGGAACCATGGGGAAGTCCTCGCCCTTACATTCGAAGATGAAGTGATTCAAATGAACTATTTAAAATTTATTCACTGCCTGATTTTTGAAAAATGATTTACAGTACTGGGTATAACATTTTAAGAATGGGAAGGTATTTGAGATATTCCCAGTAAGAGAATCACAACAATTCCTAACACTCCATACATCATTTCTATAGGAATCAAGAAAGCTTTCCTCATAACTTCTGTCAAATTTTTGTCAGATGCCTGGGAAAGGGATAGACAGGGAATGGAACATTTTGGTTTGGTTTTTTTTCCTTTTCCCTCCCCATGTCTCTCGGCACTTTGAGCAAGTGATTTAGGGGAATGCATGTATGGAAGGTTTTGAAGATGGCTTCACCCAGGATTCCCAGTTGCTCTTTGGACAATGTTACTAGTTGTGTTGCCCAAATAAGTTTCCTTGGCCAAGTAAACGTGGCAGACTGAATTCCCTCTTTCATAACAGTATGAGCGTTAGCACAATGGTGGTTCTAAGAAGACGCTCCAGAGAAGGAGCAGTCTAGCTGAACTCAATTCAGAGTTTTTCCTACTCATTGAGAGACAGACTATTTTCTGTATCATCCACAAATGCATAAGACTTCTGTTGCAGTTAAGACCCAGAGAACAAGTGGGCGACCACTTCCCCTTGTCAGCCCATGTTTTCTTCTCACTTCAGGAATGCCGGTCAACTCTCCTCTCTCAATTTCTCAGGAGGTGACTCCTGCATGGGACTGCAATGGGACTGCTCCCATTGACGGGGGATAGATTGACTTCTCCCCTCCCATGGTTGTAAATTTCAATTGGGAACAAAGCTTTCTTTGAGGAGTTTTGATGGAGATTTATTCTGTACTTCGGGACTGGGTTGGATATTTCTGGAAGATCAGTCTGGAAATGGGCTGGCGAAAAGTCCCATTGCTGAACACCTGCGAGGAGCAGCTCTAGTATGTGACCAGGGCTGCCTGGACTGGTGATCGACTGCATGGCAACCAACCAGAGTGTGCCATTTCACTGAGAAGCCATCCCTTTTCCATCTGTCCCTATTGTCCTGTGTTCACAAGAGTGCAAGCACTCCATGAAGCAGGACTTACCATGTTCCTTCAGGTTCTTAGATTTTTTGCCTTCTTTAGTGCCTAGAGATCCCACTTTTTTTTAACAAGCTAAACTATGTATTTGAAAATGAGAACTAGCCCACCTAGCACCCCATTGTGATACTTGCCTATAGTGTGAGCCTTGAGACCCGCATCCATTTGACACTCTGGAATCAGATTTCTGTGTGACTCACCAGCAAGACCAGAAAGGGACACACCAAGGGCCATTCCGAACAAAGACCTTACCCCCTTCCAGCTCAATGGGCCTTTTTGACATAGAATATAGACTCAGCTTTACAGAGCTCTTCTAGCGATCTAAATTGCACTGTAAACCCACCATCTCATTAGTCCTGCTGCGGGAAGTCAAAAGGAGCAAGAGAATCAACATTTTTCTGCATTAAAAGGTGACTTAGAGAAACCTGCCTCTATATTGGACCCTGTAAATCCATTAAAAAGCTGGGGAGCTGCCAGAAAGTGCCTTTAAGGTTGGCTCGGGACTAGCTTTTGTGACTTGCCTGTAATGAATTATAGCTTGCCTGAGTCATTAGGAGGATTCTGACAGGGAATGAGCTGGAATCTAGTATTCTTTGAAGGACTCCATTTATCTTTGATTCGGTGCCTAAGCAGTCAAACAGCTGAGGGGGTCATCGAGGGAACAGATCTGGTAACTCACCGGCAGCTTGACTGGATTGCCAGGATGTGCATTGACTTCTAATATATGCATCAGAAAAACTCGAGACAGGACAAGCACTCCTTTTCATGCCACCCTTTGCTCGTTGTCCATGCAGTATTCCAGGCAAGGGTTCATGAAAAGCTTCTGTCTGTCGGCTCTGCGGCTGAACCACAGACCTAGAAGGACCGAGTGAAGGTGTGCTTTAGAAAGATGGCATTAGACCTCCGTTAGAACTAACGACCAATACAATGGTACAGTGCTAAACTAGGCCAAGCTATTCACTGAGCTATCTTTTAGCCTTGTTATCCTTTTATCACGCGTTTCCTGAGTGTGTCTGATTGTCTTGTTCATTTTTTGTTTTTATTCATTCATATCTTACCTTTTGTCTCCCAGCTGAGTAACGTGGCCCTGGGTAAATGTGTCTCCACTGTAAACACCACCGCTCTTCTGGAAGACTGTGATGGGAGCAGTAAGGTATGCGAACCTGTTTCATCCTGGGAAGCAAGACAATCCACCAGGTTGTGCATCGCTCAACAAGTTCATCCTTGTCAAATAGAAACCACCATGAACTTTTGAATATCTATGTAAGCCTAAGGTTGTTGATGAGGGAGTTTGCATTCAATGTAAACCAATGAGTACAGGTTGGGTGGTGAAGTAGGCCTGCCGAGGATCTAGTCCTGGCTCCTTAGCTTATCAGAGCAGGGAGTTGCTAAGCATAAGTTCAGTAGGAGTGGGAAGAGAAGTGAAAGAACCCGATTTCTTCGAGAACTCTTTGAATCCCCTCATACTACCACATCTGTTGTAAAGAGAAGAAATGGCACTCACACAGTGTGATGGAGTCAATTTGGTTCTCTACTGATCCTGCAGGACAGAACAGATAGGGTCTCTGCAAGTGTGCATTTTTATGGGAGCCCATAGACCGTCCTTGCTCTGAGGAGCTGGTGTGAACCACCCACCTTGCAATTAACACCACAGCACTCAGCCTGCTGTGCCATGAGAGTGTCGTAGGGTTCTACCAATAGTCACTGTTTCTTATAATCACAAAATCAAAAGTGTGAAACATCTAGCATATAGCATATCAGGATATAATAATATAGAAGTCGGTGAGCATATCATCAAATCTGTATACTAGGCAGTGATTAAAGTCTCTGCTTCTACCCAATTCCCTATTCTCCTGCATCTTAAAGGCGTAATTGGCATTTCATGACTCCATGATCAATGATGGACAATTTTATAGTAAAATACTGACAAACTCCAGTCACCATGGTTAAGGGTGGCAGGAGGGCCAGAGAGAGTCGAAGAGGACTTGGTGCTGCTGGAGGTGCATTCTGAGGCTACCCCCAACATCTGTGCCCCACAGTTCTGTGCCCTGTGGGCCAATTGCTTTGTTCTGCTAAGGAACACTGAGTCGAAAGGATTGCCTGTGTACAAAACCTTATAAATCACTCTTTGGGACAGAAATGATTTTGTGAGAATAATCTGGACCCACTAAGTCTCAACTGCTTTGCCCTCACTTAATTATAGTCCTTATAGTTTTATGATTTCTCATCCCAGCCTCTTCATTTGGGCACCAGCATTTGCTTGGTAGTTAGAAGCCACCCAGGAGTGTCTTGAAAGACAGGACTGACCATCTACTTCCCAAAGGTCAGGAAACCTAGACCTCTATGGGGCAGTTCCACCTTGCCTGAAGCTGGATGGATTTAACATTACCTCACAGCAACAACACCGAAAGAAAAAGGCATTTCATGGTCTCTGTTACCCTAATCCAGCAATAGCTTGTAAATTTGTGATGTAGGCACCTTTTTTATTTTAAGAAGAGCGAGACTAGAGACAGAGGGAAGACAATAGACAAAAGTAACATGCTTAATAATAATTCAGAAGTGAGATAAAACAGTATATTGTAGAACAAGACCACCATTTTTTGACAATATATAAAGGAAGATTATTAGGTAATACTGCTTCTGAAAATTTAGGTAGTAACTGTTTGTGCCAGATAATTCAGTAGTACATCCAAAAACCTCAGGTCTGTTCTTCCTACCCCATGGATTCTCTGCTGGGGTTGTGAATATTCAAAAGTGTGAGTCATGCGGCCTCCATCTTCCAACAACTGCCACTCCCTTTTTGGTTGTGTTGCTCAGTTGTAGCATCTGCCTCTTGTGGTTTGTATGAGTAATAAAGAGTAAAGAAACATGAAAGATGTTATCTTATTTTCAGCAGAATTCAGGAGGCGTAATACCAAGGCAGGGGCTGCAGAATTTATCCAAAATAGCACTCGAGAAATTAAAGCTCTAGGATTGAATCTTTAGTTTCACTCCTCAACTGAACTGCAAAGTCTCTGTATTCACTCAACTTTAAAACTACTTTGGATAGTTGAATCACCGAGAGACATTCTTCCAAAGCAGAGTCAATGCAGTGGGTTCATGGTTGGGCCCAGGATTCTGCATTCCTAACAAACTGTAAAGTGAGGTAGAGACTCAAAGGACAAGAACGTGCCTAACGATCAGAATTACATCTCAATTACAAATGACTCAGCATGTCTCGAATCCATCACACAAAATCCATTACACATGTCCTATTAGGTAAGCGCATTTATTTGCCCCCACAGTCTCTAAATTTTTCCTAATAGGTTCACATGAATTTGCAAGACATCAAGTTTCCTCCAGACCTTTGAAGGAAATTAAACAGGCAGATAATAGGTTACGAGAACTGAAGACAGTACATCTCGCTGTCATCGAGTCGACTCTGATTCATGGTGACCCCCTCCGGGTTTCTGAGACTGTATGAGCTGAAGGGAACAGCAAGTCCTGTCTTTTTGCCTCAGATCTGCTGGTGGGTCTCAATGGCTGGCCATGCGATCACAGCCCAACGAGTACCAAGGAAACCACATGAAAGTACTGGCAACACAGTTCCTTCCATGTGAATGTGTGGGATTGGAGTGGAGACCCAAAGTCCACCTGTGGACAATTGGACATGCCCTCACAGAAGTGTCACAAGGAAGAGATGAGTCAGCCAGAATGCAAGATAGCATTGACCTAGAAATGATTACTTTAGTTCTTTAATTCTCACCCCGCCCCGACCCCTCTGTTACCATGATCCCGGTTCTGCCTTACAAACTCAGCTAGACTGGAGTATATACACTGGTACAGATAAGAGCTTTCAGCACACAGAATCCAGGACAGATACGCTCTTCAGGAACAGTAGTAGTAGATCATGAAGGGAAGGGAGGGGTGGTGAAGAAAAGGGGAAAAGGGGGAGCCAATCGCAAGGATTGACGTATAGCCCCCCCACCCAATGCAGACACATGGGAACAAATACAAGAAACGTGGGTGGAGATAGGGAGTGGACAGTATAAACATGAAATATTCTACTAATTTATAATTATATTATACTAATTTAGAATTTAGCAAGGGTTCATGCAGGTGGGAATATGGGGAGGAAAGAAAGAGGAGCTGATACCTAGGGCTCAAGTAGAAAATGTTTTGAAAATGATGAAATGATGACAACATATGTGCAAATGTGCTGGATATAATTGATGGATGGATTACTGTAAGAGCTGTAGTATAATTTATTTAAAAAAAAAAAGCAGAACAGTCCCTTGACCTAAATCAGTCTTCATTGTAGACACTGAAGCTGACAACTTGGATAGCTTCCCCCAGAGCAACCCTGCAGCATGTGGGTGCTGACACGGGGATGGAGGATTCCCAGGGCTAGCAGAAAAGACAGATTCTCGATGCAATAAGTTAATCCTCTAGCGTCCGATGGTCACCTTTGTCTTCATCAAAAAATAAAAGTGTGTACTAATTCCCACAAGGAAACTGACTCTATGGCCCATTTGGCTTAGGTTCCTAGTCATTCAGTGGTTGAAAATTTCTATTTCTTCAACTAACCGGGTTGCCTGAGAGTCAGACTATCGGAAACATATCAATTTTAGACATGAACTGATTGTACAAAATAATTTTGATTGTTACAAAGTACTTTTTTGAGGACTATCCAACTTCATGATGAGAAGCATGACTTCAGGTCATCTAAATAATCTGCCTGTAATATTAGAACTGAAAGTGTCAGGACCAGGATACCAATGCAAAACATCCATTATAGGATTGGAATATAGAAGAATGAAAAAAAATAATTGACAAAGCCCATTGCTTTTCTGCTTCAAGTGACTCGTCTTGTATGCATTTTTGGCCCACAGTTTCAACAGTTTAACTACACCTGGTTACGATTTCTTAAACATGGAGAATGGTGCCTAGCTCCCTTCCCTGACCAAGGAGCCCCAAGGCTGCACCCCTGTGACATCAGAGACAAAGGACTAAAATGGCTGCATAAATCAATGTCTGTCTTTCAACCAGAACTGGTAAGCAAAATATTTGTGCCACTTCTTTACTACAAACTCAACTTTCAACCAAATAGGACATAAAACACTCATTGTCAATGTCTTCAATCAGAAATTTTAAATGTGTATGTGACAATAGTGCTGCGTAAAAGTTAACACAGAGAGACAAATAGATATTTCTGCAAACGGTGGTTTTTTCTCCCTTTTCTTTCACTAATAGTCTTTCAAACCAGTTATTTTAAATGACAGACTCCAGATGCTTTGCATTGTGTTGCTATAATCATGGTTTCAAAAAAGGGTTTACTCCAGTCAATCAACAATGCAAAAAGCAAAGATTTTTGCTAGAATTTTCATTGTGTGCCAGAAAAACATACAGGAAGAGGATAAGGCAGAAAGCAGCAAGCTTGCTCTAAGTCCTACCCTTGAAGTGTGAATCCAGTTCTTCATTCTGCTCCTTTTCTATTTCCTAAGTGATTCCACCACCCTCTCAGGTTGCCAGGAACCTAAGCTCTCTGTGGATGGAAGCCTGCGGGTCGAAGCTGGCAACAGCTCCCTGTGCCTTGCTCTTCCCAACTTGACATTCAGTGATATCAGGTTGATAACGTAAACACTGTCATGGTGGGAGAATTCATGTGACAGAAAGTGGTAACTTTCTGTTACCACTACAACTCAGACATGGTCCTCCAGAGATAGAATTGTTCGTGTTTACCAGAAGACTGTGCTTCCTGATTCATTCTCAAAGTCCTTTTTGTCTTCCCCAATTTTTAACAGGATGCAAAGCTATATACCCTTTGGCGTAAGCTATCAGAGTGAGGAGTGTCATTTTATGTCTGCCTCTCAGATTTCCTTATACCTCACTCTCCAGTAGGAAGCCATGTCCACTTGCCACCCAAGAAGAAGGAGAATCCAACTCTACCACATCTACCCAAGAATGATTCCTCGGAAACATAGGTCAAACAGGCCTCGACCTGTACCTGCTGGAACTAACTGGCCCTTTCCAATGCTCTCTATTTCTCTGCTGGGTTTGACAATGTATCACATAGCCACACAGAACTCACAGACAATGCTCATGACTGTGGAGCTGTTAGGGGAGATAATAGGTTACAAGTCTGTCTTGAAAGAAGTAAAACCAGAAGGCTTCTTAGAGGCACTGATTGGGAGACTTCATCTCACATACTTTGGAAATATTATCAGTGTGTTAGTCTAGATAGACTAGAGAAACAAATTAATAATCACGCATATGGATATAAGGGAATGGTTTGTATACAAGAGCAATGGAACATTGCGAAAGCATCCCAACCCAGTCCAGTCCAAGGTCATAAATCCGACATTAGCCCTTATGTCTGATACTAATCCATAAAGTTTTCTTCCTACTCATGAAGCACATGCAATGACACCAGGACAGTGGATGCAGAGTCTTGTGTATCCAGTGGCAATAGAAACATCTCCCCATGGCTCCTGGTTTCCAGGGCTCAGGGTCCATCAGCAGTAACCATTAGTGGTAGAAGCATCTCAGTGCTGGTAGGGATCTCCCTGTGGCCTCCCAAGCATCTCAGCGCTGGCAGGCATCTCCACGTGACTTCTCCATCCCCGGAGGTTTGGTTCCATCAGAGTAAGCCCATGTGGCTTCTCCTCTGACTCCTCCAGTCTCCAGGAATCAGGATCGACCAGCATGCTGTCATCTTGTCAGTAGTTTGTCTCCAAGGAACTGGGTCAGATCTCTCTTTTCCCATTGGGAAATATCCTGAGACTTTCAAGAGAAAGTCATGTCCACACATAAGTCTCATTGGCTACCTCCAGGTTGTCAGGTTAGACTCCACCCTTACACTCCCAATCATTAAAACAACATCAAGTACGTGACTGCCACAATCAGGAAAGGCCAGTTTCCAGAGAAGGACATCATGCTTGATAAAGTGGGCATGTGTCGGGGGCGAGGGTGGGGGGGAGGCAAAAAGAGGAGCGCTCTTGGTGAGACGGAATGCAACAATGGGCTTAAACATAGAAACAATTGTGAGGCTGGCCTGGGACTGGGCTGGGTTCCATGCTATTGTGCATAGGGTCACTGTGATTCATGAGGAACATCGAGGTCCCTAAAAACCATTACAAAAAGTTAAGGATACCGTTATTTTGTCCATAGCACCTCTTCTCAGGCACGGCAGCAGACCTGGTTCTCTCCCATCCTTGTCTTTGCCTTGTTCCAGGAGCCAGAAAGCCCACAACTCTCCCTTATAGTCTCCAGTGTTGTTCCTCTGCTCTGTCACATGGTCTTGATGCTATGATCTCTGGTAAGCCTCTGCTGCCTCGGTCACGTCAGCCAGGAATCTCACAGTTGATCTGCCAGAGGCATTTCTTTTTTGATAGACAAGGAATTTCTTTCTTCCCGCTTCTAAACTGGCTCATTTGTATAGACAGTAGCATGGCAAAACTGACCAATGCCCTTTAATAGTGCTTCACACACGGATTTGCATGATCTCGCCCAATCGTTTGGTGAGAATTACAAAGACTAAGGATAGACTAGCTGTACCCAGCAATTTCAAGTCAACACAGGTACTACCAATGTCTTAAGCCTATAGAGATCTTAGGGTTCCCTACCCTCCTCCCGAACTGGTGCAAAGTAGGCAAATCTCTTTTACATGGGGTACCCCCACTCCTTCTGCTGCAAGATTGTTTTGCTTTCTCATGACCAGACCTACAAGTCATAGCAACACGTTCTCCAACCTTCCTCGCATGAGATAGCTCAGTTCCATTTCAATGTCTTCCAGACAATTTAATATTTTTAGCCCAAACTATGAATGACCAGTACATAAACTATTTACTTTAGTTTGCATACCCTGGGGATACACATACTGACATATGCTAAATAAATTGTATTGAGCTCCTTATCCCTGTACCTGATGTGAGATAAAAGGAGAGGAAATAAGGTCATCCTTCTCATTGAGGACGTCAGTCAAGATTTCAGGCTACTGTTGAAATTTTGGAGAAGCAACTAGCCCTCAAATCAGATCGAGTTTATTTGTACATTGGTTTGGCCCCATTGAGAACTAAACTCTTAATTAGCTGATTTGAAAGGGTTTCAAAGAAGTTCATGGAGGAAATGGAATAAAAGATAATGGAATTCTCCTACAAACCTTTACAAGTTCCCCTCATAGGCCCAAATTCGATCCGCCTACACATGAATCTTATCTGATTAAGAAGACAGGAAGAGGGCTGAGCCCCGGTGGCGTTGTGGTTGAGTGTGGGACTGCGGCCCACTGGGTTGGCGGTTCAAATCCAGCAGCAACTCTCCACGAGCAAGGCTGGGCCTCCCACTCACACTAGGGAGCAGTAATGCCCACAAAAAAAAGTAGACAGACAGAGGTAGAGAAATGAGAAAGCTGTTCCCGGCCTTGTTTGTGCCATCACAGATGGAAGATGGCTATATAACATAGAACATCTGCTTTTGGGCTCCTGTAAGTGTCGTATGCATAAATCTTCTTGACAATTGGCTTCCTTTTTCCTTCATTTTTCCAGATGCCTTTATACTAACCCTAGTAAGGTCCCCAAGATATGTAATCTTAAAAAACAGATGAAAGTAAGGACGGCATTATATCTAATAACAGCATATTTCTCCATTTAGAAAACACTAAGAGTTTTAGAACAGCACAGTGGGAGAAAGGCACTAATGAGTTTGATTCTGGACACCAAAGAGTGATTAAAATTGTACGCCAATAGATTGGAATAGCAAAGGCATTTTTGAGGGACCCCCACCCCACCTCCCACCTCAGTGTACTGCGGTGCTCTAGATTGTGGTCTCCTTAAAGAAAAGAGCCTCAAAGATGGCCATCAGGACTTAGGACATGGAATGCATTTCTACCCATGTCTCCTTACCACTAGTTCCCAGATCAAGTGTTTTTGGTTAGAAATAAGTCATGCAGTTACCTCTTTACAATCTCTCTACAAAACATTATAGCAAATCTGAACTGCTTTTGCTCAAAACCGGCTCATTTACAAAACCTTAAGCAGAGGCCCGCATCCTGTTTCAAAAATTCTACAAGGGGACCAGTGTTTCTGTGAAAGCATCACTTATAACATCTTTAGGATGATAACCTGCATTTGATAAATATTAATTATACTTACATAGATTATGAATTGTTTTCAATATTTATAATAAGATAATCTTTTAAGAAGTCATAATATTGGTACTGGTTTATAGGTAGAAAAATTATGAAGCCATGACAAAGTGCTTGGTAAGGTGTCTAGACTATCCACTAAGTATTATGAAATTTCAGAACTCTGAAATTGACTTAGAATTATTTTAATTCATAAATAAGATATGTAATTTCTAGGCTTTTGTAACAAAAATTTGCATTGTTGTATCTGGATTTAATTTAAAACTTTATTCACTTTTTATGATGATATATGATTTTTGTTTGTTTTACAATATTAAATATTAAAATGATAAATATCATCAGATATAGTCAATGTCATCTAGATTTATTTCCTTTAAACAATATTATCAGCCATATTGTCAAAATTCATCTTTTTGTTCTCAAAGACTTAAAAATTCTGGTAATATAGAGAAGTAGGAAAACTTAGTTTGAGACAAAGGTAAACAAACCTTTTTAAACCCTGTATTTAAGTTATTTATTTATCTTTGGTTTTTATTTTTAAGGAATCAAAAAATACAATAACCTATTTTACTAGTTTCCATTTCTTTAAATCTCTGTTGTCAAACTCAGCCTCTGACTCATTCACAAGAGTTCTTTTCTCTCCAGGTGAATCACATTGTTTTTGAAAACTATCATCAGTTGTTGTGCTTAGAAGGCAATTTTTCCCAGAACACCCTGAAGACAGCTCCCTGTGATCCAAAGAAGCCAAATCAAAAGTGGAAATTTGAAAACTATTATGAAGATTGAAGAGGACCAGTTGTTGTTATCTGGAAAACCTCTTCAAACTAACAACAAAACCCATCCATTCTGACTTACAGTGACCCCACCTGCCACTGACTAGAACTTGGCATCTGAGGGTTTACTGTCTGTCATCTTCACAGAAGCAACTCACCAGGAGTTCCTTCTCCTCCTATGCTGCCCGGTGGGTTCAAACTACCAACCTTGTGATCAATAGCCAGGTACAGATCATTTGCACCAGCTAGGTGCTTAACAAGCCCATTAATTACCGTGCAAATAATAGCAAGTTTGGTGACTTTATTTCTCAGCAGTAGTCTAAATTTTCAATTTAAATGGTGCTTGAATGGGAGGTGGAAATAAATGCCATAATATTTAAGACACTGAAAGCAATTTTTGTAATATTGAAGACTCCAAGAAACAATTTAAGTTTAAATGAGAATCCTTTCTTTCAGAACTGTGGACTTTTTAATTGTCTCCTACCCTGACAGCCTTGTGGAATTGTTTCTGTACATTTCTTCCATACAGTCTAACAGGAAATTACAGCAAAAATGCATATGGAAGAAGCACAAAGATACTCATTATGATAGTTTTGATGATACCCAACTCATTAGGAACTATCAATAAAAAATCTGGTCTTTGCTATTTTTCAATCAACAAAAACTGCTTGAGTTCTTAATGAGTAGGAAGACCCCATCATCAGACTATTAGTTATGAGATACCTATACATGACCTACAGTTTCATCTGTTTCAAATATATTGGTATGACCACATTTGATAGCAGAGTTTGTTTAATAAATCATTTTATTGAGGGCTCATAGATTGCTTATCATAATCCATCCATACATATATTGTGCCGAGCACCTTTGCATGTCTGTTGGTGTCATCATTCTCAAAATATTTGTTTTTCTACTTGAGCCCTTAGCATCAGCTTTTCTTCTTTTCCCGTCGCTTCCCACTCCCCACTTCTTCACAAACCCTTGATAATTTATAAATTATTATGATTTTGTCACATCTTTCACTGTCCGATGTCTCCCCTTGCTCACTCCTCCATAGTTCATCCTCCAGAAAAGAGGTTATATGTAGGTTCTTGTCATTGGCTCTCCCTTTCTATTGTACCTTCCTTCACACTTCCGGTATCTCCACTCTCAGTACTCGTCCTGAGGCGTTCATCTGTCCTGGATTCCACCTTTTTCTAGCTGAGGTGACATCCTTAAATGCTTATTGAATTAAAAAGTGTGGACATTGCTTCAGATCCTTAAATTTTGTTTTCTATACACTTAAATTTTTTTAAATTGGTTGTACCAGTAACTCCTTAAACTTATGCAAATTTATACACACAAAATACATGCATACAGATAGGGCTAGATCACAACATATTGTAGTAACAAAAGATATTTTAATCACTGAGCAAACGTTAATATGGGACCAAACAGGAAGCGTTGCACAACAAACAAAGCAGAAATAGAGTACAGACAAATAATAATATTCTTTTGTTTGAAAAAAGTAAGTTACTATTTCAGACAGTAGCAATCACAGAAACAAAGTATGTTAAAAATTGGCCCTAGGATGCAAAAAAAAAAAAAAATTGGCCCTAAAAGCTATTTTTCTCAAAGTAGAAATAGAGAGAGGAAACAGAATGAAAGAGCAGAGTGAAGTAAACAACTATGAGGAAAAGGGCTAGCAGAAAGCTACCACAAATCCTGGTCAACAAAAGTTACCTTTTGTGTTCAGTTTTTAAATGTCAAGTACTGGATGTGGATCCAAAGAAAATATTGAATGTTTGGGGAAAAGATGGATTTAAATAGTTCCGTCATTTGAATTGAGTCCTTGATCTTAGACCTGGGAAAGAAATACAACAAAGGATTGGAAAGACCATGATAATCCTTTACATTCATTTTGGTACCAAAAGTAAAAGAACAAAGTAATGACAACCAAGAGACAAATTACTGTCCCAAACTCCCAGGCCACTTAGTGAGGCAGCCAGGATTAGAACTTGAGTCTTCAGAGTCTAGTGATCATTCCACCATCTGAAGTCATGGACCCACCCAAATGTGCTTCACAGGGTTCCTAAGAGAGCGCCATCAACCTTTGGGGGGCAGTGGGTCCCTCAAGGATTTGTTGCTGTTACTCCCTTTGAGTTGAATCAGCCTTGCCTGATGGCAATCCATGCACCATCAGCCAGAGCCTGTGTGGTGTGGCGCCACCCCGAGATCGACTGCAGGGAGACTGTGGAGATCCTTGGGGTTTGCTCTGGCTAAGTTTCAGGATTTCTTCATTAGTTTTTGCTTTCTGAGCCATCATACTCAGAAAAGTCCGTTGAAACCTGGTTCCCATCACAGCAACACACAGGCCTCCTGGGAAGATGGCTGGTGGCTGCCTAGGAGGTCCGTTTGCCAGCAAAGTAACCCACGTTTCCCACATGGAAAGTGAACGTTCTATCACTGAACTACTCTTCTCTCCTCCCTGCAGGGATAGTCTCACTATACACTCCTGATGCAGCCGATCTCCTGGTCTGTTGAGGATGAAGTTAAACTGAGCATCTTGAGTTCTGAACTCTGGTTTTCAATAAAATTTTCATTCCCAAGGAATTACACCAAAAAAAAAAAAGAGCAGTGATTTAAATTGGGAAGGGGAAAGAACTGCATAGATTTAAGATGTTTTATTCAAATAAGTGACATTGCAGGTGAGCTAAGAGAATGATGCAAGATGAGAATGTGTTTCCCAATAAAGCCTTTGTGGGAGGAAGACAAGCCAATTGCCAAAGGATTCATTGAGTAACTAACCAAATTGAATATCACAAGTACTTTGCTATGATTCTTCATTTAATGAATGAAAAAGGTTTGTACCTCTTTTATAAACTATATTCAAAATGAATTTCCCAAAATGAAAACTGTTCAGAACTATTTCACCAGCTCTGCTGAAAAAGAGGCAAAATGGTGTTTTGAATGAACACTTACCTTTAGAATGTGAATGTTTTTCTCAAAAATAATGTGCTATTATTTCCTCAGCATATGCTCTTTCTACTTTATCTCCATGGCCATAAATATGAAACTCTTTTGAAGCTATATTGTCAATTTATTAAAGGATTGCTTCTCCTATATCACAAATTTGTTCTAGGATAGAATGTTAAAAAAAAAAACAGTTCCTACCATATATTTGCCCAATAGTCTAAGCAAGGATCTAATAACCGGTTCAGGATCTCTATGAGCCTAACCTTGAGAGAACAGACAAATTCTTCAAGCAGTTGTGTTTTCTGAAGACTCCTAAAGGTGACAGTGATACGAGGAGTTCAGATCCTTATATCACAAAGCCCTTAGTTATGTGTTTTTAACTTTCCTAATGCCGCAACCCTTTCATACAGTTCCTCATGTATGCTAAGCCCCAACCATCAGATTATTTTGTTGCTACTTCTTCACTGTAATGTTGCTACTGTGATGAATCCAGCAACCTCTGTGAAAGGGTCGTGCGACCCACAGGATAAGCACCGGTGCCTTAGATGGTACACATGAGTAGGAGAGTTCGTATATGCCCTTCAACAGTCTTCATCAGGCATCTGTATGATTGGCTGCAGAACTTTTCCTACCCTGGCTTGGTTTATTGTTATTTTTCTTGGAAAGGTGTCTATTTGTCTTGTTGCCTTGAACGCGAGGCTGACAGTCTTGATAATATGACAGGGCTGATTGGAGCCAAAGCTAACTTATCAGCTAATACAGTGTTTTTGAACCTCTCAGTCTCCTGGATTGCTTTCTTTCTTCAACAGTGACCTAGAGATTCCACCCGACTCCCCACAAAAGGCCACAGCTGTTGATGGTATAGTCATATTTGAGCCCCAGTATCAAATTTACCCAACACTGCTGGCTGGCGTTCAATAGTCTGTCATTTGCAGAGCTACAAACTGCAGTGCACAGTGGTCAGACAATATTGCTAGCTTCAGCACACCACATTGGAAACATTCTCTTAGAGCGTAAAAGACCTTACTTCTGACACCATCTTAGGGCATTGAACCTGTGGTTCACAACCCCTTTAGGGGTCGAAAGAACCTTTCACCAGGGTCGCCCGATTCATAACAGTAACAAAGTGACAGTTATGAAGTAGCAGCAAAAATAATTTTATGGTTGGGGGTCATCACCACATGAGGAACTATATGAAAGGGTGGCAGCTTCAGAAAGGTTGAGGGCCTCTGTCTAGGGGTTATAGAAGGGAATCCATTGGAGTGTATGGAAATTAAGGTTTTCCAGTCAATCTTGATGTAATAAATGCCCAGGAATTATTTTTCAAAGGCCCTTCATCAAAAGAAAGAGACCACGGTGCACCATCTCCATTGGTGCTAGGAGCTCTGGGGAAGTGGTGCTGATGTGCTGGGCTGCGATCCGACAAGGCCTGCAGTTTGAAACCACCAGCCACTCCTCAAGAAAAAGATGGGACTTTCTCCTCCCATAAAGAGTCACAGTATCAGAAACTCCCCAGGGCAATGTCATTCTGTCCTATAAGGTCACGATGAGTGGCATTGTCTCGATGGCAGTGAGTTTGTTTCTTTGGGTTTTATTTGTCTTAATGTCTCTAATTTTCATATTCAGAACATGGGAACTAGACTATGCTTCAGAGTAAGGACCTCTTATCTTGGAAAAAAACCCAGAAAACCTAAGGAATGAGGAAAATGAAATGGAACCAATTGCCATTGATTACTTACTGTGTGCTAGGCACTTCATGTATGCACCTGTCCGCACGATTCGAGGAGTGACTTTCAGTCTCCCAATTATACAAATAGGAAAATGACTAAGAAATTTTGGAATAAAGGTAGCCTTCTCCTATCTTTAAATATGAGGGGCTTCAAAAAGTTTGTGGGGAAATGCCACTATCTTTCCATGATCATTTCCACAATATTTTGTGGCTCTTGTACATCTACCCTACCTCCTCACTTATCGGTATGATTCTATCCAAAGACCAGGTCATCTAGTGAAAATTGGAGTTATGCAAAATGGATGATGACAATATAAAATCACAAAAGATGACTATATCACTGCCAGACTGACAAATTGATCATCATGTAACTGCCAACTCACTGAGAATCATGGCCCAGGCAAGTTGATAACATAGCCCTAGCCACTACCATCATCGCGACTCTCATCCAGCACTTCAACATTCCTTACTACCAAACTTCATTGGTGAACAAGGTAGTTTTTTTTTACAATTGTTATGAATGTGAAATGTTGGATAACAAGATATTCCAAAACACATGCACACACCAATACTTGTCAACTCAGGTGACTTCAGTTCAAGCCCCATCATATTGAGGTCCAAGATAATGCAAGAAGGTGGAATCAAACCTTGTGACCTTGTGATTTCTCATTGATTTTGTGAAGAGAAAAAATACAAGTCAGAGCCCTCTATCTAACAATTCCTGTGTAAACTTTGCTACGATCTGTCTCCTTGATCTAAAAGCTTGATTAGGAACCTTTATTCTTCATCTCTTGGGAAACATACATGTAGAAGAGGATTGGTAGGAGGCTGCTCTTCTGTCAACCGCAGTACCAACTCTTTCTTGGTATACTAACCAAAGCTGACTGATTGCTAAAGTTAATTGGAGGTGGGCATGGAAATTTAAAAGTTTTTTTCATTTCAAACACAAACTGTGACTTTTAAGTTCATTTCATTGAGTAGATTGTTACCATAATGATTTAAATTTTCCACTCGTAACTCAAAATGTCTTGAGATTAGAAAAAAACACACAACTCAAATAAGTTGTACAAAACATTTATTTTTAGTGAATAACTAGTTCATGGACAGGTTTCAATAAGCAAGAAAAATATCATATATCCCCAATGAAGCTCAATAATTGGTTATGCAAGTGATGGTGGTGCCTGTATGCAAAAGAAAGAAGGGGAGAGAATGTCATCACACTAGTTCTTCAGCTTTTAATTGAATGGGTAGCAATAGCTACCATTCCAATTAGGAAATTTTTGCAAATTTACATGAATCTTTTCTTTGCGAACGCCAAGAAAGCACAACAAAAAATTCTCATTATCCATCAAATAGAACAACTTGTAACATGCTGAGATTCTAAGGATGGCACTTATTCTCATGTATGTGACAAAGAATTTCTTTGAAAACAGAAGCCATCTACATTATTTAATGTTAAGTATTTGTCAGTTCCAAGATATTGGCCATAGCTATCCGTAAATATCAATACTTTAGATATTGAAATTATTTTCTTATCACAAATACAGTCTACCTGACAATTTAACATAAACCAATGTTTATAAATATACAGTGATGATTTCTTTATTTGATGTACTGAATTGTGAGAGAAAAACTAGGGGCTTCTGCTTAAAGAAAAATGAGAATTCAAACAATATTTTAAATCTCTTTTAAGTGACTGAGTTTGAGCTTCTGGACAGAAATATCTCAAGTGGACTAAATTTTATTTTGTTCTGAATTCTCTAAATTAACAGGACACTTAGAGTTTAGTTTAGGATTTTACACATGGCTTACTGCTTCTCTTTCCAACAGTTGCCCAAATTTCTCTAATTTGTACATATTAGTTTTAGGAGGTCAACTTAAAAATAAGAGAGGGTCATCACATCCATGAATTTTATTACTATTACCTTGACACACATTTGTTACTAAAAGAACTAGATTGAAGCTTACAGAATGAAAATAGCTTAGATTTTACTTGAATATCTTGAATACCCCAATAAATCTACCTCTGCTTACCTGAATTATTGTTTTTTAGTAGAGATCCAAATATATGACATAAAACAGCAGCTCTCAACCTGTGGCTCATGACCGCTGTGGGGGTCAAACAACCCTTTCACAGGGGTCACCTGATTCACATCAAAAACAAAATTACCGTTATGAAGTAGCAATGAAAATAATTTTATGGTTGGGGGTGGTCAGCACATGAAGAATTGTTTTAAATGGCCACAGCATTGGGAAGGTTGAGAACCACTGATATAAAACTGGAAAAATTCAGACCACTTTCTACAGTTATTTCCAAGACTTCTCCAGAGATGTAGTGACTTAATAGACCCATTAATTTTGTAGTCTTTATGTATCTGGAGTCCTTCTGCTGCCCACGAGAATACCAGTATCAGTCTGTTCATGCTGATTCTTTGCTACAGTCCTATCACATCTTGTTCTTCATGAGCTGTACACAAACTTTTTGTCTTCATATTATTGTTATGTAACTGTCTGATATTTTAATATTAGCAAATATTTGCTATAACTTGTGTTATTACTTTTTATAGCTCTCTTGTTTTATGGGCTTTAAAGGAAGTGGTTGCTTTTCTTTTTGGTCAAACATATTTCTTCTTTAGGATACTCTAGTGTTTCATTCTCTTCCATAATTTTCTAGTCTATCACTTTAAAAAAATTAAATGTCTCTCCTACATTTGAAAATGTGCCAAAAGTGCTACCAAATGTAAATAGCCAGAGACAATTACTATAAAAGTGTCACTGAGGTTTAAATGTAATGCCCTCCTTTATAGACAGAGTCAAGTGGTGGGAGTTAAGAAGTGCCTAAACTGATATCTCAGTACCTAAACAACTTATATATATTTTCTAAAAATAATTTTTATAACGACATGTACAACCATTTTGAAAATGTCTTAAAATAAATAATGCAAATGAATCAAAATAGGATGCTCTCTTGGTCTCTGGCAACATATTCATTGTTGGCCTTCATAGACTCTGATATGCAAAAGTCCTAACGATCCATAGGAAACCACATAAAAAGTCTAGAAACCACAAATAGGAACACAATCTTTTATTGAACACAAATTAGACGCAGTGTTACTTTACTTAAAGTGTTATTTGTGTGTGTGTACATGCATGCATGCATATGAATTGGAATCTATTTGATGGCAGTAAGTTTTTTAAATATATATTCTGTGCATTCAAGATGGTGTTACATAAAAGCTAAATTTATACTGCCAGAGAAATAGAACTGTTATTAATTATTGTTCCTTCAATAACTAAGGGAAACAAAAAGTCATACAAGGAAATATCAGAACCCCCTACTCAATTATGATTCCTACCTGGCATTAGATCCCTTGGCATTCCTGAACCATGAAAATTTCAAATTTCCCACTGGCATTTCTTTTTGTTTTTTTGGTTGGGGGGGCAGCACTGCTCTCTGGTGGTGGGAGTAGGAGGCCCAGTCCCACTGCTGGAATTGAACCTCCGTCCCAGTGGGCCGCAGTCCTGCGCACAACCACTACGCCACCGGGGCTCAGCCCTCCCACTGGCATTTCAAACAATTGAAATGTCCCCTTGCCAACTAAAGGAGAAACTTGTCATCCCTCAGTTAAAACAACCTCATGTTATGTAGGGCTATTTAACTCTATGGCCTTGGTGGAAGATGAGAGTAGGACCAATGAGTATCAATGATAAAGCATAGTTTCAGTCATCTTTTGCAACTTCATTGCTTCACCCATGAGCCTAAGCATTCACTAACTGAATATACTGTGAAATAATAGTTGTTAACAGGACAGCTTCAAATTGGTTCATAATTTAGCAGAGTACAAAGCTAGAAAGGCCAGGCTTACTATGTGTTAAAAACCCAACAGAAAGAATGGGTTACTTTCCTATGCCATACACTTACTTCACAACTCACTAAAATCCTGCAGGCTTTACCACCTGCACTGGAACAACTCAAAGTGCACAGTGTACTGACATTCAGATAACAATATGGTGCAGTCACATGCTCAAATGTGAAGTCAAGTGGAAAATTCTAAGGGTTATTCATAATCCTAATAAAGAAGTTAGGGTGTCCAAGTGAAAGGATTTTGAAGATCTGTATCAAGCAGGAAATGAACTTAGTGCACCAATCTTTCCCCTAGTTTTGGCGATAGACCTTAGATGCATTCTACAAAGTTGCATTGTGGAGGATAAAACCTATAGGCCTGAGTTAAGGATTTCTATGTACCACATTTGTTAGTTCTCTGAAGGCATAGAAGGAGTGATGGGTCCTGAACTCAAAATTGAGTCTTTTAAAACTAACAGTATATGATACTGTGGAAATATATTAAATGACCAGGAAGAATTAGAAGAAATTTCCTTTAGAGTATGTGGGATTTGTTACACATAAGTAAGCAATAATATAAGAAAGGCTAAGCCAGGGTTTTTCACAAAATGAGAAAGAAAGAAACAAAGGGTAGAAGAGTACAATGACTGTATTACATTCAGACAATAAGGAATTGTCCTTTTATTTGAAAGCCCCCCCCCCAAAAGATATTTATCCACGGTGACCAAAGTTCATATATATGAAAGCATGGAATGAAATATTGTGCAGCAAAATAAGAATATAAGTATACTCTCCATTTTCATAAATATCCATTATTTGACATGCTGGTTTGAGGGAAGCTCTATGATCACATTTTTAAATATCTTGGTTTGGGCTGAAGTGCCGTAAGTTACATGTTTCCAACTGCTATCAGAACTTTGTCACCAAAAATTCATACTTACACTTTACTTTGAAATTATTCTAAGATAATTATTTTCATTTTCATAGTAACCAGTACAGTTATGACTAGAGGTGTCTCAGGTTTCTAAGGAAAGAAAATTATTCTGAGAAACTGTTAATAAAGTATGGTAATAGAGAAGGATATTTTCTTATAAGTATGATAAGACTGGCATTTTCATTTTGAATGATTCTGACTGTTGTAGACAAGATTTTATTTTCAGTCATAGAAGCAAAACAATCAGATATACCTCTGTAATCTACTGCCCACCAATTTCCTGCCTCGTCCTTTGTACCAGCCTCACAATGGTTTAATTCAGTTGTGAGCATAAAGCCAACATTTAGAGAACAGAATTCTCCCTGCAGACAGTTGCTCAGCCCTTGCAGAGAGGAAATTCAGTGAATGGTCACACCTGGGAGGGAGACCTGAAGAATTTCACCCTGTAGATGCCAAGGGAAATCACTTAAAATGATCGTTTGAAACACTCTGAAACGTGTATTGCCTTGAAACTCCTCACAACCAACCTTCTCTTGCCTCAGACATGCATGAAGACTTCAGAAGAAGGATAGGGATCATCTCATGAAGTCTTGCTCCTGAGGACTACATTTCCGCACCTGGCCACTTCCTAGGCCCAAATTAGGAGAGATGTCCCGTGGTACTGACAAGTCTCTGTCTATTCCATATGGTTGTATTAGTAATGTTTTTAAAAGTAAATGCCTTGAGTGAATTTCATGCTTCTTGAATGGATGTTACCAGACTGAGTGTTTTCTAGGATTATTCCTACATTATTATATAGCAAAACAGGAAGTAAACTTCCATGTTTTTAAAGAGAATTACTAAAAAAAAAAGGGGGGGGGGATCCAGAGAGAGAGAGAGAGAAAAAAAGAAGTAAACTCTGCTGTAAGCACATGAGAATGTCTCCATCTCAGTTAGTTTATAGATGCATCATTGACTCAAATTCATCGATTCTCTGCTTGGTGTTTCCTTTCCTGATTTTCCGGTAGGATATTGTGTTGTATCTTGAGTAAGCATTTCTGGAGATGTCATTCTTCTTCCCTAAGGCCGGATGCTCTTCTGGGGTCACAGGTTGGGAACTCGGGCTGCTGAGAGGGGAGTCCTCGCTTGCGTCACCATCATCTTTTAATTGAGATCCTTCACTTTTTTTCTTAAATTCTATTACACGGACTTCATCTTCATCATCGTTGCAGTCGTCATCATCATCATTGGTTTCTTCATCCCAGCTCTCTTGCTCCATGCCAGCTTGGTTAGGCTGTTGAAATCCCAACCATTCAATTTCAGTTGTCTGGTAGGCTTTGCTCCTTCTAGCTTCTTCTCCTCGGCCCACAGGTTTTTCCATCTGTCTCATTATATCTGACTCCTTGCTGCTCAGAGAAATCTTCTCCCACTGATGCCCTATAGTAAAATCAATTAGTAGTAAGACATGTATAAGTTCCAAAATATCCACTTTTTATTCTCCATGGTATTTTTCTGGGAAAGTATTCACCAACATGTTCATCATGGGACATCATTTTGTGGGTTGCTAATACTTCTTACACAATATAAAGGCTTAATAATCAAATTCATTTAGAAAATGCTCTCCAAAGGGTTTCTGAGAGTGTCAATCTTTAGGGGAACAGACAGCCTCATTTTCTATCATGAAGTGCCCCGCGTACTATGAACTACCAACCTTACAACCCACAGCTGCATGAGGACTCTGAATTGCCTTTAAAGAAGGTGAGAGGCCATTCCTTCTTTTCCCTTTTCAGTCTTCGAGTCTCACAGAAAAATGTTTACAAATCAATTTTTATCCTCAGTCTTATGCTTTCTTTTCATTTCCTTGATGCTAGGAATTACAGTATAAATGTACAGAAAAAGATATGTGTATATATAGGCATATATACATCCATATAAAGATATATACATCTATACCACACACATATGGATTAATACCACTAGCTACTTAAACATATATCTTACCAGGTGGTAAGTACCTAGCCTAGTCAATGGTCTTTGCATTTAAAATAAGTATACATTTCAAGATTTGTTAAAATCTTAAGATTTATTTTGCTTTATTTTTTCCCAATCAGAATCAAAGAAATGGATCTACTCAAGTCTCAAGCAAGCATGGGCTTTCCACACATGAAATTATTCCTTAAGTACAAATACTTTGTCCTCAATATTTTTAGCATCATCATACTTTGCAATCCAGGGGTATTCTCTTTAAAGATTTTCTATCGGTACCAAAAAAAATAAGACAGCAAAATATATGTCTCAATCATCCATACAAAGTATTTTTCCTCTCACAAAATTGAAAAGTCATTGTCATTGATTTATTCCTACTCCTAGCAAATCTATAAGATGGAGTAAACCTGCCCTTGTGACTTTCCGAGGCTGTAACTCTATGGGAACAGAGAGACTCATTTTTCTGCAGGTCTTTGAACTTCAGATTTTGTGCTTTGCAGCCCAACTCAGAACCCACTACACCACCAGGGCACCTTAATTCAAGACAAAGTGGTCCTATGACACCCACTCTAAAAACTACACAGTTTTCCTTCTTTGTTTGATTAGAGTTTAATGCTGCCTTCTATAAAGCTGCTGTAGACACATAGAGTGGTTCTTCTGAGCAGAAATTCAAAAGTGTCCCTGCTTAGAATATTGAGATGCTTTACTCTCAGAGTGTGACACTTTGAAAGCATGAAGATTGAGACAAAATGATTATTTAATTCCCCTAGTGAACACTAAATCTTATGAAAGGAGTATCAGGTTCACTGTGGTTACATGCAACCCTCGTGGCTGCTAACCTGCTCAGCCAAAAGAAAGACACTCACAGCTACCAGGTTGATCCCATCTCATGACAGCTTGTAGGACAGGGTAGAACTGTGCCTGTGAGTTTCCAAGACTATCACTTTTTGTGGGAGTAGAAAGCCTCATCTTTGCCCAAAGAGCAACTGCTGGTTTTGGACTGATAACCTTACCATTAGCAGCCCAATATGTAAAAGTTGCATCCTTCCCCTTATAGATTATAGCTTAAGAAACCCTATAGACAATTTAAACTGTCTTACCAGGTCACTAAGAGGTAGGATAAACTTTAAGGCACATAATGCATCTTATAAATTGTCTCTGCAAATACATATTTGACAATGACTGTCATGATATTCTTCCTTAAAGACTATGCCGTAAGCCATTGAATATGCTCTGTTGACAGTCTAAGAAATATCCATGCAAAAAGGAAATGCAGAAAATTGCCAATCACATCCATGTTCTCCTTGGAATTTGCTATTTGTGTGCTGCTTAACCTATCCTCTCTTCAATATTTTGCCTGTGAGGTCCTTAATATTAATGAAAACAAAATGGGTAAAAAGCTGGCTTTGATTTTGAGATAAGTTGACTTTAATAACCATTTAAATAAAATGGTTAATTTTGAGATAAGTTGTTTGAGACTACAAGATAAAAAAATGAATGCTTAATAAAGTGCATCTTATCCTGTACTTCATTTTGACCCCAGCTTGAGAGTAGACATCTTCTTCTAACAGACTCCTAAAGAATTTGTGACTGTTTGTCTGTTCTCCCATTTTCTGAAAAGACACAAGTAAAATTAGCTTTCTCACTCTGAATACTTTTTTGACAAGAATTAGGCAACAATTTGGGGCTTCTATCGGAGATCTAGCATTGTCTTGCAGATTAATTTTTTTAAGCAATTTATACTGCCTGGCGATGACCAGCTTTCTGGATAAAGCATTTTTTAAACATTTATATTTACAAGGGCCCTGCTACCATTTAAACTAAAGACATCAAATTAAAGAAATGCTGACACAGTGAACTCACTTATGAGGTAGATTGAGCACGCTGGTCAGCTGTGCCTGTCCTTGCACTGTCAGCCTTGAACCGCCCACGGTGCTTTCTCAGGGGGAACTCATAGACTAGCCCCGACTCCTTTATCTCCCTGCAGCAGCTTGGAGATTCTATAAGACATTGTCTAGATCGCTCTCATAAATCCATTCTCATGTCACATCTCATGCAAAAACTGCCACTCAAATCCACTCAAACAATTTCTCTGTACAAAATGGTGGCTCCTGTTACCTTCTCTGAATGCCATGTCCTCAGTACTTGTTTGCTGCAGAGAAAGGTCTGTAGTAGCCTTATGAAGAATAAAAAGGTTCTTGTCTCTGTTTTCTGGGAAGGGGAGAAACCACAGCATTAAAATGTAAGCATTCAAGTAGTTTGAGAGTAAATGAATGATCAATTCGGACTCCAGATAGACTTTTTCATTTTAACTCCATTGATTAAGAATAACTGACTCATTTATTCAGTGGTTCCATTTATTTATGGGTATAATAACAATTTTCCTTTTCTGTCTACATGAAACAAAGAATCCTTAACTCAGACATCTTCAGATATATTTTGCAGAAGAATTTGGAAGTGTGAATCCCTCTTGTTCCAATAATAATGAGATTGTTCATAATACTAAAAGAGTTCCACTCTGTCACCGACCATTAACATTCAGCCAACACTTACTCGATGTAGCCAGCTTAAGTGAATAAATCTGAAATAATTCATTCAACAATACTACAAACCAATCTCTGAAAGAGAAAATGAAGACTTTCTGAGGCTAGGAATGTCATCTAGTCTCAGAGAGCCATCAATTGGATCGTTCTGGAGTCGAACTAAGGCAGAGGTTTCATTCTTAGACTATCCAGCCTGAGTAAAAATAAGGACCCAGGTTTTTAAAATATTTTTAATCTAATAAAAATAATATCTAGGTCTTTCCTGTGGTAATGGAACCCTAGGCTTCAAAGGAAGCCAATTGAAGAGAACAGAGAGACTTTACCTTTTAGGAGCGTTTCATCCGGGGCTGAGTTGACTAACAGAGCCACTTGTGCTGTTTCACTCTCCCCCTGATTCTCCTCTAAGGGTTCATGGCCAAGACGCGGGTCCACGCTGTAGTATGGTGCTGTGTCATCAGCGGTGGATGCTTCCTCTTGGATGTTAGTGACGGGTTGCTGTCCATTTTCAGGTGGTGTGTCTCCATTACACGCAGCCCCACCAAAGGTCACTGGAACATCTGTCATGCTGTCTCTTGAGTCTGGAGAGAAACCGAAGGAAATTATACAAGCAAGCACAACTCAATTGGATGGCTTCTCTTGTCTGTCAGCCCTCGAAAACCAACTTCTACTCTAAGAATCGTAATTTCAAAAAGTCACTCTCATGCATCATAGCGAACTTCTCTTCCTGAAGGTGTCCAGGTGGAGTTTAGAGCAAAAGCAATAGAATCTGCCAGATTTCCCACCAGCCAGGGAGCTTGGATCCAGCCAATCATCATCTTTGTTGTTGCTCTGCAGTTCCACTTGCAGAATTAATGGCACCCTCTTAATTTACATAAACAAACAACCCAAGGCAATCATGCTTTTGTGTTGGCATGTACAAGGGGACTTTCAGCTAGCCAACCCCCCTCTGGGAACAGAGATTTTTGTCCCCTTTCATAATGGCCTTTTGTTATTTTCCTGGTAACAGGAGCTTTAATTGTTCCACAGCTTTAATCCAGAGAGAATGGCCACCGTGAGGCATATTAGTTCTGCAGAACCAGCTTAGCATTTCCAAACAGATTTGATTTAAGTAAAACCTCAGCTATTTTGTAGAGGACAATGGTCTAGTCTCATATTTATTTTAGAATACAAACAGCTTATCAAAACCTGTAAGTAGGACAATTTCATTGGGAATGATTCTGGCGGAAGATTTCATGGAATGCCCAGCCAGCCACTGGACCTATTGGGGGTGGGGGCGGGCTGGGGTGGGAGATCAAGCAAGTAAAGTTCTATCAAATTGCCAATGCCAATTAAAAACAAAAAAGTTTGGAGTAACTTTTTGTCCTAAAATGACCCACTCTCAAATCTACTTATGCTTACAGGTTCCCAATCCATCCTGGAATGCCTTACTATGATTTCAAAACAGGTTTCCCAGTCCCCAGTCAGAACAAGCTTCAGATTCCCTGTTAAAATCGGTGAGATCTGTAAAACCATATAGCACTAATGCAGTCTGTTCTTGGGGGAAAGAGATGAATCTGCAAAACCTCTGCCAACAACGATTATTTTGTTCTTCCCAAAGAAAAGATTCTAGAACCTTTCACCATGCCACTTGCACTGCTTGGAATGCTCTCTTTCCCTTGAAAACCAAGCCTTTGCCCTAACCAACTTGTCTAAATTCTTAACTTCGGTTCTTAAATATAATTTCCATAATGACACTTTCCCTGATCCGCAGGAATTGGAAAAGATTCCTATAACAAGTTATGCTCACCCTTTCAAAGTATTTTTCACAATTGTGATTAGATGGCTAACTACACAATGGGCAATATAATATCTTTCTTGTCCATCAAAGTATAAATTTCACATGACAGGTATCGAGTGACAGCAGTCCCCTCTTCCATCGCAGTGCCATGGGTTGTGTTAGTCCATGTAAACTAGAGAAACACACTCACAGACACACATAAGCATCCTGTGGTGGTGGAGGAAACTCAACACTGGCAGGGCTCTCCACATGGCTTTGCCAGCTTCAGAGGTCTGGTTCCATCAGGGTAAGGCTGTGTGGCTTCTCCTCTGGCTCCTTCAGCTTCTTGGACGCTGCCATCTTGTCTTGTCTGTGATTCATCATCTCTGAGACTAACTCCCAACAACTGGGGAGATAGCATCTCATCTCCATGAGGGAAATATCACAAGATTTCCCAGATATCTCAGGAGAAAGCCATGCTCACACAGAGGCCACATTGGCTACTCGATGGCTACTCAGATTAACAGGCTAGACTCCACCCCTACATTTCAATCATGAAATTCACATAAGCAAATGACTGCCACATAGGTACACTTTCAGCTCAACATTTCACCAATATCCCATAGAAACATATTCAGAGAATGAAGAAATATTACCAGGGAATTCACAACTCTGGAGAACCTTGAAAAATCTGAATTCATTCACTTCAGAAATCAGAACTCCAACCTGAAAGAACAGCTCACATGAACTGCTGAGGAAACACTGGGTGTCATAAGATCATAAGATCACTTGGCATGCATATATTTCCCTTCCAAAAACAATCATTGCCTGGCACCTAGTATAAATTAGATTCAGTCGCTTATCTTCAGTTGCCATGTTGTACCTTGTCTTTATATTTACACCTCCTGTGTAATAGTAGCTGTCTTTCTAGTAATTTAACATTCTGAGGTTAAATATATATGTGCATATTGTCTAGTGAGGGCTTAGGAGATTCTATGAATAACAGGTACATTTTAAAATATAATGTCACAGAACTTGAAGATTCAACAATAGCCTTAAAACAGTAAGCTTTCTAGCAATGAGGGTAATGAAGGGATTGTCTGTGGTCTCTTTGAAGACAAAGATTTTTTTATGTCTCAAGACAGTTATGCTTGGGTGGTTCTAGAAGCAGGGGTCTAGCCTCCCAGTGAGACACCAAACAACATTTCAAAACAGATAGCAATAATACAAGAAGAACTGGGATGGATATTTGATGAGAATTAGAGGAGAGGGCAGCACTGCTCAAAGGGTGCAAAACCACCGTGAACAAACCATTGGGGTGGTACTGGGAGTGGGGTGCCAAAGGAATGCCACTAGCCAAAAATAGAGTCACCTTCATAACGGAGACATGGTATGGAAAGACAAGGCGTAATATCATCACCAATCCCTATATTGAGCAAGAAGATGGACATGACTGTTACATAAATTGACATGAAATTCTAATACTGGTGCCCCACCTTCTTGGAAAAATGTACAATTCAAGCCTGTTGCATTATAAATTAGTGAAATATAGTTCAAAGAATCATAAACTGTTAATTTAACAGCTCATTTAACTTGAAAATTCAGAACTGGCCTTGGTCCTATTTGGCTCCAAAGATTTAGTACTGTCACCTGTCTTGGTCATGAGAATGCATAATAATAATAGGTCTTTGGGTAGACCAGAAGGTTCCGTTTTCTGAGTTCCATACTATCTCTAGCTGAGTGTGACAGACTGAATAAAGATTTCTGCACCCCCAAGCCAAAGAAAATGTCTGCTTATTAATTCCCAGAGCCTGTGATTGTGTCATTTTGCATGGTAAAATAGGCTTTTCAGATGTGTTTAAGGATCTTGATATGGGGAGATTACTCTGTATTACCTGAGTGAACCCAATGTAATTAGAAGATTCCATATATAAGGGAGACAAAACTTTCAAACCAGTGGCAGAAACTTTGAAAATGAAAGTGGGAATGATGAGAGGAAGGAGGCAGGTGCCTTATAGCCTCCTCTAAAACCTGCCTGGCAACGTTGGCTGATCTTTGGAATCATCTGGGGATTTATTACAAATGCAGACCTTGGACTCTAGACATAAGTGAATCAATTAGAATCTCAAGAGGAAAGAACCTGGGGAGTCTGTATTTTCACCAGTTCACCAGGTAATTCCAATGGTCAACCATGTTTGGCCACAGCTAAAGATTAGTGGTTCTCAACTTGTGGATCACAACCCCCTTGAGGGTTGAATGACTCTTTCACAGGGGTCACCCAATTCATAACAGTAGCAAACTTACAGTTATGAAGTATAAACGAAAATAATATTTTGGTGGTGGGGGATCACCACATGAAGAACTGTTTTGAAGGGTGGCGGCATTAGGAGGGTTGAGCACCACAGCTCTAGATGGTATATAAGACAGAGAAACACCTCTTCTAAGATGTCTAGAAGAAATGAGACTCTGAAAAACCTTGATTTTCTGTGTATGACATCCCAAATTGAAAAAGAGTACATTTATGTTGTTCATAGTAATTTGTCATAACGGCAACAAGAAATGAATACACCAAGCTTCCCATGTCCCCACCGACATTTTCAATGAAGTGACAGAGGAACCCTGGTGGTATTGGAAACTAGCCAAGATCAGCAGTTTGAGCCCACCAGTTGTTCCCCCAGAGAATGATGAGACTATTTGCTCCCAGGAAGATGTGTAGTCTCAGCAGCACCAAAGAAAATGCGTGGCCTGCTACAGGAAGCTAAAAAGGAACCAGGCCTTTCCCCTTGAGCCCAGAGAGAAAGCATGAAATCCCCAAGGGCCAGGAAAAATTCAGATTTCCAGTCTAAGTTTTGAGAACAATTTCTGTACATTGTTTTATTAAAATTGTTTTCTCGGTATAAAATTCTCTTATCAAACAGCATTGTGGTTGTCACTTAATCTGGTGTCAATTTGAGGAGTAAGAGTGTAGGCGTGGAGTTAGGGGATAGCAAATGAGATCTCTGTGTGGACATAGCCATCTCCTCTGAGAATTCTGGGAAATCTGGTCATTCCATCTTGAAAGCAGGAGACACTATCTTTTGCAACTCACTTCCTTGGAGACACCCAACGGACAAGGTTGGCTCCCTGTGAGACATCCCTGAGGAGAAGAAGCATGGGCCTAACTTGATGGAGCAAGATACCTGGACCTAGAGAAGCCACATGGAGACCGCTGCCAGCACTGAGATGCTGACACCACTGCATCCAAAGACTTTCTTCCCACTGGCCTGTGATCGTTCTGCATTTGGCATCATGGCAGGTGTTTTGTGAGTCTGAAGAGGACTTTATAGATTGGTATTGGACAAATGGCTAATATCAGCCTTATGACTTTGGATTGGACTGGGCTGGGATGTTTTCTCAATGTTTCATTCCTCTTGTATGTAAACCTCTCCCGAATATACATGTTAATGAATTTGTTTCTCTAGTCTACCCAGACTAATGCAATAGTTAAATCGCTTCTAAAAAGAGTTGTATGGACATGATCATCATCAGCTCTAAAGCTCCCTCCCTGCTCCTGCATCCACTGATTGCTGCTTCTTAATCCCCTTTCCCCCTACCCCCTCCTACCAGATTAAACATCACATCATTGTCTCTAGGCTTCCTAAATAGGGAGACCTAAGAGAAGCAATAAAAAACAGCGGGAGGATGGCATCAAATTAGCCTCTCTCCTCTTTCCTCTCCCAGCTCTCCAAACAAGACCTTGGTTATTCTGGGATGTCTCCAAACTCTGCCGGTCCAATTAGCAAGAAATGTATCCTATCTTGTAAGACTTTAAATTACTACCTGCAGCTGTGCTGTTGGTCTCCAACCCTGTTACCCTGCCAGTCTGACAAAAATGTAACTGCTAGCTAGAGATTCTGAATAGGCTGGAGAACCATAAGCAGGCCAGGTATTCATGAGCACATGGGAAATCTGGAGCTGACCGGGAATCCGAAGCACATCAGAGTTCTAGGAACAGGTCCGAGGTCCAGAGCAGGTCAGAGACCCAAAGCCTAACTCTTGTTTTCCCTTGGCTGGGGATACCTACGGAACTAAGGCAGTTTCCCAGGATATCCTCAGCTTGTGAAGCAGAGTGGACAAGCTGTCCTCCCTCCCATCCCCCTCCCTACCCCAAACAGCAGAAATAAAGCCAGTGTGACCCAGGACCAGAACAGAAAAGAATTATGTGCAAATTCTTGTTTAGTTCTCTGTACTGATCCTCAAAACATCCAATAAAATACTTTACCAAAAAGGGCAGTGGGTGGGAGAGACAATAAAAAAACAAAATTAAACAGAAAGAAGAAAATGACAACAATAATAATATAAATACAGAGAGTAAGAAAGAGAGGACCACAAGAATGCAAGAGAAGAAATTTTGTTCTTGGCTCAAGAAATATTTGAGCATAAAGAAAATTCTGGTTGAGTCAAGAGAGCAGTCAGCCAACCAAGTATCCTATTATACCATAGATGGACTCACTCTAATCAAGTACAGTGATCTCTGTCTGAGAGTTAAACTGTTCGAGTCCCCCGCCTGTAATGAGAGAGGATCCGTGAGAGACACAATCTAACGAGACACTCTGCAGACGGAATTTGGGTTCCTATCATCTCCTATAGCCTTCTACAAATCGGGTGTTCACAATTTAAGCTTTATACTGTTCCCTGCCTCCTATTAGGACCTTGTTATTGTCATCTTTGTATCGCAGAGACTGGTGGACTTTGTCTATGTATACTTAGTTGATGCCACACTTAGATAGCTGTTGATTTGAATACAAGCCTTTAAGACTCCAGACATTATACCAGTTGATAGCCGGACACCACTGCTTTCTTCACCACCCTTGCTGTAACACACTTACCTTGTCTTTGCGAAGACAAGTATATAACAGGTCCATGTTATAAGAACTAACTTGGGCTGAGCCCTGGTGGCGTAGTGGTTGTGCGCGGGACTGCGGCCCACTGGGATGGAGGCTCAATTCCCATTCACAGGAGCAAAGGCTGGGCCTCCTACTCCCACCACCAGGGCAGTGATGCTGGAAAAAATAAAAAAGAACTAACTTGTTCTTGAATTATGGCCAGAATTTCAGGGGAGTCCAGAATTCATTTGTCTGTCCCCAGACCATAAATGATTATGGTTTACTTTTGTGGTCATATTGTGACAAAAAAACAATAAATAAAACCAGTCCCAACAAGAGCAACAACAACTGAAACAACCAAACAAAAACTCTCCCCCCAAAATCAAAGAAAAAACATTGGCAATAGTGTATAAGGCAATAACGCTGATAACATCAATAATTTATTCAATTACATATCCAATTTAAGGTACTGTTGATATGAGGAATTTTTGTGAGTATGGTCTAACCTTGAGCTGCAATTCATGAGAGGTTGCTTTGCATGGATTGATTTTTTAATTGAGTGAGCTCTGTTTACCATTGAGCATGGAGTTGGTGCCTGTGGAAAATTCCTTATATCATTGCTTACAAGGGCAGACTCTTGCCTTTCAGATCAAAATGTGTCATATTGATGCAAGAGAAGCATTGAGGCACCAAATATGATGATTCTGCATGTCCTTTCATTGGATACCCACTTAGCTCAGCGTCCCAACCAAAATCCAATGACTGCCATTTCCACTGTGTTGAGTGGCCATCCTTGCATCCTCTCTCATCAGGGTATTTCAGTCCTAAACCCAAGAGAATATGTAGTTTTGAAGTCACACCCAGTAAGTCCAGTCATAGTGCCCAGGTTCATGGCTTGATTCACTGAAGGTTGGATAGAAACATATTTGAACTGTCTATCCACAATGCTATTTCAGTTACAGCACACTAGATAGCTAAGACAGCACCTGTTAAATTTGTTTATATATTTATTGTTTTAAAGTTATTACTTTAATAAATGTTACTCTTACTACTCGCCATGCACATTTTAAAAAGTGGCTTAATCTCCCTGAGTTCATTTACTTCATCTATTTAATGGAAAAGCTTTCCATTTGCAATATAACTATGTGTTAATGTGCTGTAAAGTACCATGCCCAGGACTGGCACATGATAGAAACCCATAAACAGTAGATACTAAATTAATTGTTATTTGATAAGAAAAATCCCCTAAAGGAATAGACCACACATGTGTCATCTACATGTACATGGACTGTTTGTTTGTGTGTTTTACAATCCAACCTCAGAAATTTGCTTTTGAGGTGGAGGGAGAGATTACTAACCAAAGAGCTCATCTTCACAGTAGGAAGCAATATGAGTCGTGAGACAGACCTGTACATGAGATTGACACCACAACTCCGGGATCCTGGTCAGATGTAACTTCAACCCAGTTCCTCCCTATAGTTCACAGTACAACTTGATTTGTGGACACCCTCTCTAATGGTGTTATGTGAGCCATTGCAATTGATGCTGATGTGTGTTTCATCTAGATAGACATGCCCAGAATATGTCTTCACCTCTGTTATCATGGATGGGGAATAATGTCTGAGCACCATTAAATATTAGCCTATGGCCACTAACTATCAGCTATAAAATCTTAGTTCGTTGATTTGGTAGAACTTGATCCTATGAAAGCATAGAATAATAAGAGTATTCACCCTGTTGAACTTGATCTGTAGACCTGCTATACCCCTCAAGAATTTACACAGGAAGGGAAGAGATGTTTCAGACTGTTTGAGAATGATTGTGGAAGTAAGGAAAAGCAAAGTTCCCACACATGCTTAAATAATCTCACTCACATCCCAAATGCATAAAAGAAAGCCCCCAGTGGAGGGGGAGCTCTAGTGATTAGGCAGGCAGTTGTAATTCGGTCTCTTACAACAGCACTTCTTTTGATGCATTTTGATGAGTAGTGTGACTCCTCTTCATGCAGAGACCCCACAATTGCTAGCTAGCTAGATACAGAATGTGTGTGGGTCTTTACAAACCACAGAAAGAGAAATTTGAACTATATATGGATATGTACTCTTTGGTAGTTTGAAAGCATTTAACCTTCCTCATGGGGAAATAGCTGTACAAAAGTAATATCACTGTCAGCATCATCCCTCTCACAGTACTTTGTATGTTGCTAAAAGTTTAAGGCAACATGTAGGACAGTCATTCCCAATAATTAAAAACATTTTTCCTTAAGAAAGTAAAAGTCTGCTCTGAGTCTCTGCTTTTGTAAAAAGCGACAATGATGTAACTTTGGACAAATACAGCGGCTCCTAGGATGCCTGTAATCATCTAACTCAGCAAACTTTTGCTCAGGGTAAATAAGGAGGTTCACACACTCTGAGTGAAATAAAT
This sequence comes from Nesogale talazaci, assembly GCA_004026705.1. NCBI lineage: Eukaryota > Metazoa > Chordata > Mammalia > Afrosoricida > Tenrecidae > Nesogale > Nesogale talazaci. The sequence continues at coordinate 50,641 of PVJH01005984.1, read as the reverse complement.
CTGCACATATATCAGGATCACTCTGAAAGTCTGTGTTGAATCTAAGGAAGAAACAGGAGACAGCTGTGTAGCTCCTCATGACCTTCAGATGAGAAGAGCAATAATTTTAAAGCTCCACTGAATGACTAGCTGACTCACCACCAAGAACTTGAAGCCAGTGCTCTTCAGGAGCATGTAGCTCATGAAAACATTTTGGTTCCTTGTGCTCTGTGATGTTGCCACAGGGTGGGGCCACAAAATCGTGTGAATTCAGGCTCTCAGTGTTGTTCATCAGAACCACTGCAATAGTCTTCTACCTGGTCCCCACCTCCAAACTCTGTCTCCATTCGCTATGCCTACTACTATTGCTGCTGCTCATATTCTGGCACCGTGCTTCCAATCATGGTCAGCAAAGAACTGGCAATCCTTCCAACGTTCTAGCATGTTAACTGCCTTGTCATAAGCAATAAACTAGCTACTGGTAAGTCTATTCAGGCAGGTGACTGACTGACTCCCTGTGTGTGAGAGTAGAAATACGATCCTCATGGCTATGATTGTGTGAATAAGAAATAGACTGTCAACAAGATGGAATGACCCAGTGGCTGCAACAAGGGGCTCATGCCAGTGGGAGGATTCAGGCCGTTCACACCAATTCAGAAGAGATGCCTAATTTTTGGTTAAGTTTGGTTAATCCGTTGTTAAAATGGACCTTGTACACAGGGTTCTTTCTAAGATCGGTGGCTGGGCAGCCCCCATGCAGAAATCACAAATTTACACTTTGTTTACTCCTTTTGTAATGGTCATCTGCTTAATAGCATGTGCTAAGTGCCTGTAGTAATGTTCGTTCCATCCATAGATATAAAAATTAAGCTGAGGGCTGAGCCTCGGGGGCGTAGTGGTTACACAACAGGACTGCGGCCCACAGGGTTGGCAGTTCAAATACAGCAGCAGTGCTCCAGGAGCAAGGCAGGGCCTCCTACTCCCAACAGGGGCCAGTGAGGCCCACAAAAAAAAATTAAGCTGAGCCCTGGTGGCACAGTGGTTGTGTGTGGGACTGCAGCACACAGGGTTGATGGTTCAAATCCAGCAACAGCTCTCCAGGAGCAAGACTGGGCTTCCTACTTCCACCAGGGCAGGGATGCGAGAAAAAAAAAGTGGATGGAACTGTGCTTCAAATATTTATTTATTGATTTCTTGAAACTCATGGTACTTTTGATGAAATGCACTTTTTTATTCCCTTCTGTTTGTTACTTCAGTAAACAGACATAGATTGAAAAGTGGAAAAATGTGCCAACCAACCAGAGGGTTTGTGTTAGCTTTCGATTGCATCCCAAATTCCCATAATATGTTGTGAGTGAATTATGCAATTCCTGGAAATGTTCAAAGAGCTCAATATATTGTGGGAACAATTGCTTTAAGTGCAGTGAGTAGAAAGGAGTGTTTCAAAGATGAACATAGTATATTCAGAGAATAGGTGTCATCTAACCATTTTGAATATATTAAATGCAATGACGACTGTCTGCCTCGCCTACCTGTAAAGGAATAGGATCCTACTCCTGCAGTGAAAAGATGGTTAAGGGTACCTCATGCAGCCGATGATGCTCAGATAGAGGTGAAAACTATTGCAAGTGAGGAGGCCAATCAAGAAACAATATGGAAATAACAACAATTTTCTTGTGGGTTTTTAGGGGGGGCAGGTATTATTTAATAGTTTTCATTCACTTAAAACTCTTACAATCTAGTATTATGTGCCTCTCTCATTGTTCTTATTGAAGTAGTAACTGTATAAAATCATAAGCGACCTTCTGGCATATTGTTTTTATATATTTAGAATGGCTATCCGGGCAGTGAACAAGTTGCTTAATCGTTTGAATCCACTGGCTCCATCATGACTGCAAGTATGTGGATGGCATAAGTCTGGGCAGTGCTTCATTGTGTTGCACGCGGAGTTGCAGTGAGTGGGAACTGACCCACGGGCACCTAACAACAAAAGGGCATCGTCAGACCTATCTTCTGAGGCACCTGTGGGCGGATTTCAGCTGTCAAGCATCTAAATGAGCATTGCACTATTTGCATTACGTAAGGAGTCTTGTTTCATAATGCATGCTCAAGAGATTAATTTTAATAGTGCATTCTGTACTCACGATGCATATTTTAAAAGTCAATATTTGCTCACTGCCTACCATATGAAGTAGAGGCACCTTAGTTCAATATAGAACTCTCATCTTCTGCGAAGAAGCCCTGGTTTGATCCTCAACAATTTTACCTCTTGGATCCCGACCACTGTCTGTCAACGGGAACATGGGAGTTGTTCTGTTGCTGAACAGTTTTCAGAGGGAGATTCCAGGCTAAGCTAAGCCTAGGAAAAAAAGGTCTAGAGATTGACATCCAGAAACCAACCAGTGAATACCCATGGATCACAGTAGTTCGAGATACAACTGATCCTTGGACTAGACTGAGAACTGGACAGCATGTCAATGTGACATTCAGCACCACGGGAATGAATGAGAAATAGAAGCACGTGCACCTTACACTCAGGCCAGCCACTTTCCAGCTTTGTCACTCAGGTGTGGCCAGTTCTGTTTTTCTCCATTCCAACAATGAACTTTTACCAAATTACCAAAGATAGTTTCCCATTTCAATGTTTCGGCTTATTCTCACTTTCATACCCAGAATGCCTCCCCAGGTTGTTGGCTTCCTTCTACTTCTGTCTTCCGAAGCCAAGCCATCCACCAAGCCCCACCTCAAATTATACAGCCTTCAGATAGTATTTTATGACCTTTCCTCCAATGATGCCAATGTGTGTGTGTGTGTGCTTTTATCCCTCCAAAGAGTTTTTGTTGACTATGTTTCAATGATGTTACCCTTATTTTACCTTGCAGAATTTGTGCAATTGATTTACTTTGCTATCAGAAAAAGCTACATTGTACTGAAAAGAGTAAATCTCACTTCTGTCACTGAAAGGCAGGAATCTCTTAAGCAAGCTGCTTACAATTGCAGAGGCTAGTGCACCTGAAACATGCTTACCCTGGTGATGCTTCTTAAAAGGTTAAATTACTTGACAAGCTCTATGTGAATCGCTGCATATTGTGTGGGGCACATAGTGGAGGTGGAATACTAGAAAGTATGATATTTATTCATATGTTGTCCGATGTTTGCCATCTTTGTACAATTAGTTGTTGTATTTTGATACAGGAAAACAGCCTACTTCATGGCCTGTCCAGTGTAACTGTACTTCCTATTGGCAATATATCAAGATTCCGATCACTATCATGGGACTATAAAAGGCATCTGAGCATATGTAGGCCCCCTTTTCCATCCTCTGTTTATAAATCTATTTCTGCTTGAACTAGACGTTAAGGATTCAGGATTTATTCAGGCTCGTGCTTTCTACAGTGTGTGATTGTGATGTGGATTTAGAAGATGCCACCTTCTGGTGGGTAGGCAGAATTTCAGATGGAAAATGAAATAAACATAAAAGGATCCCAAAGAAAACCTCTCTCAATGCAATTTGCTCTCCAGCCATCATTCTGAATGTTTTCTGAATAACTTTGTAGACCCCACCAGGCTTCTTGGAGGTTTAGTTGCACTGCTAACCAGAAGGTCGGTCATTCTAATCCACCAGCTGCTCCCCTGGAGAAATCCGAGGTAGGGTTGCAGTGACTCTCAGTGGACTGAGCAGCAGTGGAATGATAGCCTCGGATATTATAGGACTAACAGCAAAAGGTTTGACTTTCAAACTCTTTGGATTAAATCTGGTTATCTGATTCCAGAAAGCCTTTCGAAACACTTGTGGTTGCTCTGTAGCAGAATTGACTCAACGACAACTAACAGCGATGCCACCTTCAGTAGAGGCACTTCTAAATGACCTCTGACTAAATTTGTCTCTCAGAAAAGAAAGTCCCAGCAATGGGGTAAGGTGTGTTCCAAAGGGATTCTCCTTGGGCATTCTAGCATGGCAGAAGAAAACATGCAATCTGAATCAGCTTGATCATAGCACCAACTTCCATTTATACAGTATATATTCTTTGACAACCCCTGACAACTCTGGGTATGACTTTATTGTCAAAAGACCTAAATCGTCATAAGAACCCTCTGAAGGTAGGTTCTTTTCAAACTGCAGTGTTTCTCATCAGGAAGGAAGACTTTTATGGATTAATTCACTCAAGATCTGTTGCTGGTGAGAGTCCAGTGGAATAGAAAATTGTCATCAGAATTTTATGTTCCTAAAGAGACCTGATGCTGCTTAATGGTTGGGCTGCAATCCACTAGGTCACCGGTTCTAAAGCACCAGCCTCTTTTGGAAGAATGGCTGTCTATTCTCATAGAGTTACAGCCTCAGGAACCCACAGGGGCAATTCTACCTTGTTCTGCCTATAGGATTGTAATGAGTCAGCATTGACCCAATCACGATGAGGTTGCTTTATTTTGTCGTTGTTGCTGTTTGGTTTGAAAGTCAGAATTAACACAATGGCAACACATTAATTATAACCCCACCCACCAGAGGGGGAAAAATACTGTCAGAAAAATTGCTGTCAGTTTAACAGAAGCAGAAATGGGTTTCCAAAGATAGGCAAGCTATGTTGAGATGAGAGAAGTCACTTCTTTCTAATATATCAAACACAATGACTATTATCTTATTGGCACTCCACACTCTACTGGAGTTCTTTAAGTTTGAGAAGCACAAATGATCAGAATGGGCCTGCGGGGAGGACAGATTATGTTTTCCAGTGTAATTCTCCTAGACCAGACCTGACTTTCCTTGTAGCATGACAAAAGACTTCTGCTCAACTTTGCTGGCCTCTGTCTCCTCCACACAGCTTTCCATTTTCAGATTTCTTCAAAAGAAGTCCCCATGGTCATCCTAAGTCTTTTGAGAAAAATCTATGCAGATGGCGCCTTGGAAATCCCACAGAATAGTCAGCCTCCTGAGATCAACTCTCTGCAGCACATTGAATCAGCCCAACAGATCCCCTAAGAAGGCACTGTTTTGATTTGGAAAAAAAAATTAAACACCTAATCACAGGAAGACAGGGGTATTACTGAGAGAAATAACAGTCATGTATTAATCATAGATAAGTGTTTAAACACAGGTGGGTGAGAAAAACCCAAATGTGTATGAACTGGAACCCAAGTAGTCATTCTTTTGGACTTACCATTGTATTTTCTATATTACTCCTTCAACGTATATTTTAAAAGTGGTGTTGAGAAGTAAAGAATAAATTGTAATGATCAGGCTGAGCCCCAGTGGTATAGTGGTTGAGTGCAGGACAGCGGCCCACTGGTTTGGTGGTTCAAATCCAGCAGCAGCTCTCCAGGAGCAAGGCTGGGCCTCCCATTCCCACCAGAGGACAGTGATGCCCCCCCAAAATTGTAATGCCCCCCCAATACTTCATCAGCATATCTTATATGCTAAACACAATAGCAAATTTTAAAAACTCTTTTCTTTCTTATTGCCATGGTTAGCTTTTAAGGGCCAGACCGTTAAACACAGAATATCATTGTGTTAAAAGGAAGGATGATTATTATTAGATCACAAAATGAGGATGACCACATCATTAAATAACTGCCAAACTACGTCATTCTCTACCATGTCAAAACACTCACATTCCTGGCTTTACTCTCACCTTCCTGTTTAGCATTCATTATTTCCAGAATCCTGTGACTAATGAAAAAAATAGGATGGTAGATATTTTGCTATTTTCCTAAATGAGAGTCTGTGAGAAGAGAGTATCTTTCATAGTCATATCAAAACTATGAAGTATAATTTACTATTATTATTCTGTAAATGAGAAAACTAAGATCCATAAAGGCAAGCTGCTCAGTCTTTCACAGTTATTAAATGCCACAGCAAGATTCAAAAACCAGATTAGTAGTTAACTAAATTTGTGTAATACTGTCAGGTCTTTATCTTTTTGGAAAGTCAGAACCCACCTCAGAATATCACAACTCTTATGACATTCTTCCATAAAGAGAAAGGTTCAGCCTCTCTGAAGTTGGCCTTTTTTCTTGCTTTATACAAATAAGTACTTGGAAAGGTAATGTTTTAATTATTTAGGAGGCTGATTCACTACAATCTAGATGATGATTCATAACCCAACATAGTTTGCACAAATGCCATACTTAAAGATCATCTCACATTTCAGATCCTTGAAAAATGTGTGTTCTTTACCCACAGGCAGGAGTTGTTTATTTGGTTAAATTCATGCTTTGTTCCCGTTGGCATTCTCATGAGTATAAAACAAAAGGCACTGTCCCTGGTGGTTTTATCTCCGCCTCCAAATGCTGACCATGGGATCGACATCCTCACCTGGACTGACAATCTGAGATGTTTAACACAGACAACCGGAGTACTTCACACTGGGCTAGTGAACCCACATGCTGTCAGGGTCTACTTCATATGGTTCTTAGAAAGCTAACTAACATGCAGGGCATGAGCTTGATCTTGCAAACCTTAAAATGGTTTATCAGAAAACCTCTAAAATAAAGGTGCTTGGCCTGGTAAAATGACTGACGTAGGATCAGACCCAAGCTCCAGTATCTCAACCTTAGGGGTCGAAGATCCTTTCACAGGGGTTGCCTAAGACACATATTCCCAATGGTTTCAGGAGCTGAGACACCATTCCTCTATTCATTCCCAGGTGTTCCACCCACATGCACATATGCCCATCTATGAGTACAAGGCGTGAAGACGGTTACCCATGATGCTACTCTATGCTTCAGACGTTTCATTTATTTCTCATTAGAAATAAATACCTCCCAATATATAATGACAATGTTTTTGTGATGAACTGCTGTACTTTAATGATATCGATTTGAAACAAAGAAAATCCATCCTGCCTATCAGATATTGATATGAGGACTCACAACAGTAGCACAACAGTTACACTTATGAAGCAGTAATAAGGAAAGTAATTGTATGGCAGCGCGGTCAACAGGAGGGGCTGCATTAGAGGATGGCGGCACTGGCAGGGTGAGAAGCACAGGGCCCAGAGGATCTAGAAGGTTCTGGCTCTCTGGCTGTTGCCCGCTTTAACCTTCCAGACTCTTCCACCAGGTCACGCGTGGTACATTAATGGGGCAGATGATGATACGATTGTAAAAGAAGAAATATACTCAAATGTCCCACCCGGGTGAGCTTGAAAGAAGAGTTTCTGGTACTGTAGGATGTGGACTTGGTGACTTAGTGATCACAAAAGCACACCTCTCCTTCGGGGTTCCAGAGCACATAGATTCCTCTTTTCCTGCTGTTTCTCCAGTCGATGAATTGTATCACCCTCACAAACTTTATCCTCACTGAAACCAGCAGGGCGTATATTCCTCCTCTTCGATACAGTAAGTACCAGTGTGGAACATGATTATTTTAGAGCCTGTTAGACATGCACCAAATAGCATTGAATCGCATGGAGAGCAAATTTATTTCAACTGTCATTTCACCCTCTTAATAGAAAGAAAGTTTCTGCGAGTGTTACCAGGACAGAACAAGGATGCTTTCTATTCTCTACAGAGTTACAGTCCAGGAAACCCACAGGAGTCATCTACACTGTCCTACACATTTACTATGGGGTGGAAACCACTTGATAACAGTGAGTGAGTGAGTGAGTGAGTGAGTGAGTGAGTGAGTGTTAGATTTGGGAGTGAGTGTTAGTATTGTTTCACACTCCTGTAGCACATGCTAATCTCCACTCTAAGCAAAGGAAGTATAGGCTGCTTCCTTTCCGCAGGCAACAGCATTTGTCTAGAAGTCATAATTTAATTTTAATTATCTTTATTCTTATAATTAACTTTTTCTGATACCAATCAACATTGTTTCGATTTTCTGTTTCTTTTTAAAATAAGCTAATTTGAGTAAAAAGAAGATGATTTGGTTTATATAACAAGGAAACATTAGTACAGGTGATTGGGAGCTTTGAGAAAAATTATGAAGTTACTATTTCAAATACATAACTATGACACATGTAGTGTACTCTATTACACTGGTTTTATCAGTAGCATTCAATCTCTATTAATTATTATTTAAGAAATTAACTCTTTGAAAACTTTGTAGTTAGATCAGCTTCCTGAGCTGGGTCTCCAGAGCTTTCTAAAAGAGACCTTAAAAGATTAAAATGTGCTTGATAGAATTGATGTGTGCATTGTTATAAAAACTGTCAGAACCCCCAATAAAATGATTTATTAAATTAAAAGCATTAAAATCTGCCTTCCAATAAAAAAAATCAATAAAAAGAGATTTATCAGTAAATACGAAAACTACACACTTCATTTGGTTCATGAAGTAGGGAAAATATCCTCACTCCCTTCTTTGTGGGTCCTCAGAAAACAACAGCTATCAGAGTTGAGTGCATTATGTTTGCTTAAATACTCAAATCAATACAATGCTCATTTAGATGAGTCAAGAAAACTTCTATTTAAGATAATGATGCCCTTTCACCTCTTTTCAAAATATTTCCTGATGTCAATATAGCCAGGACAGTTTCCAGACTCAACTCCCCTTCTTAAATTTGAAATTGTATTTTACATAATGTAAACATGAAAGAAATCAGTCTGGCTCAAAAAGCTCTTAACTATCCATTGATTCCATAAGCTGTTCAAGGGAGTGAACCTTTCTTCAAAGCTTATATATGCTAATTCTTTTTACCACACCATAATCTCTTCGCTAATCTCCTTCCAATCAGTTCCCACTGTGCCCCATTGCCATTACAACAGGTATCTTATAAGGAGATATAGGTGTGACCTTTTGATTTTCTCTTCAGAGAGCTCCTACAATATTCATTTTCTACATTTGAGTTCCTGATATTGTATGTCTGAAGTACATAAGCCCTATATAGCCAGTGGAAGGCCCCACAGGATAGTGGCTGTTAACACACTCAACTGCCAACTAAGAAAGTGGAAGTCTGTGTTCACCCAGAGGTGTCTCAGAGGAAAGGCCTGGCGACTGCAGGAAAACTCATTACTCGTTGAAGACCAAAGGTCTCTGACCCAGGTCATCATAAGTTGGAATTGATTTGATAGCAACGAGTTTTAATAGTCACTTATCCTCGTGGTTGTCAAACCATTCATGACTCACGATGACTCACCATGCTGCACTGTCCAACTATTCTACATATAAAATTCTGACTGGAATATTGTGTGTACTAAATAAATAAAGTACAATCATTATCACCATGGAGCCATTGAAAAAAAAGTCTATTTAAAATGTGTTCTAATACTATACATGGTTAGCAAACAAAACTCACTCTGATCAGGTCAATTCTGACTCCTGCTAACGCAATAGGACAAGGTAGAACTGGCCCTTTGGGTTTCTGCGACTAACTCCTCACAGTAGTTGAAAGGCCAGACTTCTGCCCAGTATGAATGGAGGGGAGTTCCTAATTTAGAACCAATGTAGTGGTCCTGTCACACCTTTTCCTCCATTAAGTCATACCCTTCACTGGATCACTGCACAGCACAGCTGAAAAGACACCTGGGACAGCCCCTGGGGCTGCCCCAGACAGCTGGGTGGAGAGACACAGAGAAAGCAGTGCTTATTCTATATAAAGAAAAGAACCAGCGAAGCAGAGAAGTGCAAATGCGGTCCTGATGTCTATGTGAGTTCTCGTGTGTCCCTCCGTCTTCTTCTTTCAATCTCAACCACAGGCAAAGTCGAGACAAAAATATTTTAAAATGTAAAAAAACAACTGGAAAAACTTTTCAGCTATTATCTAAGTGTCACTTGGAATTTGAGTTCTCATTTGGAATGATCACTTTATTGTAAACAATTATTCGTCTCAGGAGGCATGTATTGGTGTCTGGTTGAGAGGTTGGTTGAGATAATCAAAGGAAGTCTGAAACCCCTGAGACCCAATATCATCACATTGTCAGCAAGCACTCAGTAAAGAGTGAGAAAGGAAATGGAATAGGTAGTGAAGATTCATGACACCTAGGATAGGTTAGGGCTAACATTCCTGGAAGAAACCCTCAAGAAATGCCCAGTGACCTGAATCTAATGAAAAGCTAACTGACAAAATGGAAACTTAATTTGGTATTTCAATAGAAGATGATGATAGATCCTGTATCAAATTTTCTGGGCTAGATTTCTCTGTAACTTGGTAGTATTCACCCATGCTGTCATCTGATAAATGTCATTAATCCCATGATGCAATCTAACATAACATAATCAATGTGGTGAGCAGCCTGTAGTGGTCATGCAGCGATGTGGTTACAGTCCTGAAGCAATTGGTGAAAGACTCCTCTGGGGTGTGGCCTGCTTCTTTATTGGAACACTCTGTGGGAAGGATTGTCACCTCTCCTCTGAATGGATCCTTGCGTTAATTCAACATTGCATCCACCAAGGAATCCCTGCCTACCATGAAAATGTAACAGGGCACTTAGTTCCAATTCCACAGGCTTCCACCCCTTGGACTTTGGCCTAAAGAGAGAAGAGCAGAAAACTTAAGCCCCACCAAGAAACTACAGATTGATGGCACTCTCCAGGCATTCTGTGACCTTCTGGATTGAGGCTTTGGAGTTTGCAAAGAAGGTGAAGCAACTGATTCCAGCTTACCATCTGGCCCATGAACTGAAATTACCCACTTCTACAACTGTGAGCCATTTCTTGAAGTAAATCTCTTCCAATACTTATACACATATAAGTGTCACTGGTTTCATTCTCCAGAAAAGCCAGCCTAATGCATTTTGTGGCCGGAGTGGTTCTTGTTGTTGCCACATGCCATGATTTATAATGACTGTGGACAACAGAACTAAACAGTACCCAGTCGTGCGTTATCCTCATAATTGTTCTTGTATTGAAGCCCATTGTTGCAGTTATTATGTCAGTTCGTGTCATTTAGAGTCTTTCTCTTGGTTCCCTTCTACATTACCTAGCATTAAATCCTTTTCTAAGACCTGGTCTCACCTGATAACATTTTCAAAGTATGTGAGATGAACTTTCACCTTCCTTGCTTCTAAAGAGTATTCTGGCTGAACTTCTTCGAAGACAGATTTGTTGATCCCTTTGGTAGTCCATGGCACTTTCAAGATTCTTCACAAGCACCATCATTTAAATGCTTTGATTCTTCTTTTGTCTTCCTCACTCAAGGCCCAATTTTTACATGCATGTGAGACAGTGGGAAATACCATGGTTTGGGTCATGCACGCATTCATCCTCAAAGTAACATCCTTGCTTTTAAATACTTTTAAGATTTGTGAAGAAGATTTACCCATTGCAATAAATAGACTGATCTCTAAACTACTGCTCCCATGACCATTGATTATGAATCCATGCAAGACAAAATCCTTCACACCTTCATTTTTTTTCCCTCCATCTCTCATGCTGTTACCTTCTGGTCCAGTTGTGAGGATTTTGGTCTTATTTACATTGAACTGTAGCTGATACGAGAGCAACTGTGGTGGTCATGTGCTTATGTTAATTTCATGATTGAGATGTAGGGGTGGAGTCGAGCCTGTTAATCTGGAGAAAACCATTGAGTAGCCAATGAGGCCTCCGTGTGGACATGGCTTTATCCTGAGACTTCTGGGAAATCTCATGGTATTTCCCTCATGGAGATGAGAAGCTTTTCCCCCCACTTGTTGGGAGTTAGTCTCAGAGATGATGAATCACGGCCAAGACAAGATGGCAGTGTCCGAGAAGCTGAAGGAGCCAGAGGAGAAGCCACATGACTTTGCCCTGATGGAGCCAGACCTCTGAAACTGGAGAGGCCATGTGAGGACCCCTGGTAGCGATTAGTTGCTTCCGCCACTACTGGATGCTGTTGATGGACCCTGAGCCCTGGAAGCGAGGAGCCAGGGGGAGACCCCTGCCAGTGTTGGGATTCTGTACCCACTGACCTGTGACATTGTGAGTCAGAAGGAGACTTTATAGACTGGTATCGGGCATATGGACTAATATCAGACTTATGACTTTGAACTGGACTGGGTTGGGATGCTTTCTCAGTGTTCCATTCCATTTGTACATAAACCATTCCCTTATATCCATATGTGTGTCTATAAATTTGATCCTCTTGTCTACCCAGACTAACACAGCAACAATTCTTAATCTTCATAAGAAAGTGCTTCAAGTCCCTCATATTGAAGGTTGTTAATAAGTCTTTCTCCAATCCTGATATTGAATTCTTATTCAGATAATTCAGTGCCTCTGATTATTTGCTCAGCATACAGATTGAGTAAGTGTGCTGAGAGGTTACAATCCAGGTGTACACCTTTTCTGATTCTAAACCATGCAGCATGCCCTTGTTGTGTTTGTGCCACTTCCTCTAGGTCGATGTACAAGTTTGCATGAGTATAGTGAAGTGTTCTGTACCTCCCATTCTTCTAAAGTATATCCATGGTTTGTTATGATTGACACAGTCAATACCTGGCTATAGTTAATAAAACACAAATCTCTTTCTGATGATCTCTACTTTGAGCAAGGGTTCATTTGATATCAACAATGATATCTATTGTTCCATATCCTCTTCTGAATCTACTCTGTAGCAGCTCCCTGTCAATGTACTGCTCTCCTTGCTATTAGATGATCTTCAGCAAAATTTAACATGCATGTGATATTATTGATATTGCTTTATAACTTGAGTATTCTGTTGGGTCACTTTTCTTAGGAATAGCAACAAATATGAATCTTATCTGCTTCTATCAATTAGCCAGCTAAATAATTTTTTATTTATAAATGCATTAATTTTTAAAGTGCCTGTAGATTTCTGATTGGACCGAGATGTGGTAGTCCCCATACAACTTCTCCCAAAGACCACAATTAAAATTTGGTACAGAGAACCAAGAAACTGCACTTAAGATTCTGGAAAGCATATAATAGCAGAAACCACTGAAGCCAGTTTTGTATAATAGCTATACCACAATGATTATGGTGGATTTTAAATTTTACTATAATTTACCATTCGTGGGCAGATGGCGTTGTAGACTTTTTCAGGAGGCACTCATAGTAAACAATTCTGTGTGTTACAGGGAATGAAATAGACATCAGATCTCAAAGAAAATGTATGGAAAACATGTACTCAGTCTTAAGATAAAGGCTAGAAAAGAACACATCATCTTGATGAGGGAGACCATCAGGACAAGGTCATAATGAGCTCTAAGGATTTATAGAAAATGAATCCCTTAAATAGGACACCAGAGTACTGGGCAAACTGTCACAACTGTTTGATTTGTGACAGATCAATACATTACAGTTGCAGGCAGCACTACAGAAAAGGGAACAGGACCTTGTTTGGACAGGCATAGTATGCTAAAGAGAAGACCTTTCAAGATAGATGTATGTTGGGTTTTTGTCAAGTTGGCCAGGCCAGAGTTCTCAGCAATTTGGCAGGAAATTCCCGTGACATAATCTAAGACATCATAATCAACAGCACTATTGGGATCGAACCAGAGTGGGTATTTAAATAACTTAGCAATTGGTTTGCTGTCCTAATGTCAACTTTTAGTACACACCCCCCCCCAAAAAAAGGTATACCGAGAAGTAATTTATTTCATGCAGTTAATACTTAAAAATTAAAGAGATACACAAAGCTATATTATAGTTTCAAATAGTAATGAAAATATTAAAGAATATCTGAAAAACAATAAAACTGTTATTTACAATATTACCATATTGCTTCTTGATTGACATGCTCACTTGTAAGATTTTTTGCTGTTATCTATGAATCATCAGCTGTGTGATTTATTCTTGACCATCTTTTCACTGTAGGATAGAATCCTATTCCTTTAGAGTTAGGCCAGTAAGACAATAGTCATTGTGTTTGATATATTAGGAACAAGCAACTTCTCTTCTCTGAACATATTATATTCATCTTTGAAAACCCCTTTCCACTTCTGCTGAATTACAGCGATTGTTCAGTCAATGTACTTAGTACTTTGAACAATTTCAGAAATTGCATAATTCCCTCATAGTGTCTCTTGGGGTGAAATGAATGACAGCGGGTCATCCTCTGGTTATTTGGAATCTTTTCTGTTTACATTTTATGTGTCTTTTGCTGAAGTAACAAATGCACGTGAATAAAAATGTAGTATTTCATCAAAGATATAGGGAGTTTCATAATGAATTAATAAATATGTAAGCATAATTCTATCTAATTTTTATACTTATAGATGGATAGAACATTACTACAGGTGTTTAGAATACAATATTGTGTGGATGAATATTAAAATAAAGTAAGGAATGTAAATTTGTGATTTGCACATTGGGTGACTGTGCAGCCACCCATTTGAGAGAGAACTCTGTTTACAAGAATGGACAACTGTTGAAGGAGTCAACAAAAACATAAGTTCTTTCAAACAAATGCAATCTGACTGAATGCCATTTCCTCGACTGTAATGCAATTAATTCTGTCAGCAGCTATCTGTTGTGGTGGAGAGCAGTCTCCTTGATAAAGGTATAACCTTGATGAATCAAGACCCCATGAAGGTGTGGCCTGCTTCTTTTTAATCGGCTCGGTGGGAAATCTTGGCATTTCTTCTGGGTCTGGATCACTGACTTCCTCTCCTGCCTTGATCCATCAGCATGATGCTGACCTTGGATCCACTGGACTCTATACCCAGCAGCCTGAGGTCTCCCTGCTTTTCCTTCCTGCTTCCTGCCTTCAGCTGACAATCTGAACCACAGATTGAGTCAGACTCCACTCACCCACTCCTACAACTATGAGGGGGATTTCTACATATAAATCTTTCTATGTACATATGCATATAAGTGTTACCGACTCCACTCTTCTTATCTCTCTAGAGACCTAGTCTAACACAGAGACAAACATAATTCTAGAGAAAAAGTGAAAATTGTGCAGAATGTAAAGTCCCATGGAAGAGTGGGAAGTCGATACTCCTATTGAAAAATTGAAGGAAAGCAAGCATACATATACTTGTGGTAGTGACATGAGGAGTAGCTGGGGAGCATAAACAGAAAAATCTTCATTAGTTGCAAGGCTGATGACATGAGTCCACAAAATGTCTCAAAACATAGACTCACAGCCCAAAAGATCACAGCCTTTAAAATTTGATGCAGCTGTTATACTCTGAAAGACATGGAGTTTGAGTCAGTATCAACTCCATGATAAATAGCAATCACAATAACACCATGAGTAAATACAACAATATATTGAGAAAAAGAAACATACCAGTTGTGTACTAAAATATTAAAAGAAAATAAGAAATAGAAAAGACATCAATTGAACCCTCAACATAGTTCATCCCTCAGAGAGGTAAATGACATCTCTTTTATTATTCACAATAATCTTTTTTAATAAATACATTTACACTTATTTTATGAGTCAGAAAGATTCATACCAAGCATAATGTCACATAGATACATGCAACATCCTATTCAATATTGCTATAGCAATAACCACATTTATTGGATGACCTATCAACATTGAGTCGGGTATATGGTACATTACTTTTTGGGTTTTCTGGTTTTGAGTTTTATTTTTCCTTTTCCTCACCAAATTATTGTGTAGACAATAATTTTTTTCTACAAAAAGCTACCTTTAAGGTATCTACTTATCCATTATCCACTTAGCTGTGATTAGTATGGTAGAGTCTTAGAGGGATAAAAACTGCAACTTATGTAGAGGAAGGTTTTAAGACACTTGACGGCATGATTGCAGACACCTCGTATAACCATCCAGTACCACCATTGGAATAATTTAGAAGGAACTTCATTTTATATGAGGAGATAAATAAAATCTCTATGACTTCCAACACTAATATTTCGGTAATGATTTCAAAACAATTCTAATAAATAATTTTTGTTCATATTAAACTAAATCTCTTTTCCTTATGGAATGAATAGATTTATACCCCATATTCGACTCAAAACTTAATTGACCTAATTACTACTTCTTCCAACAGATGCTTTTAGTCAAGGCCATTAGTACATCAGAAAAAAGTAAGATTAGAAGAAGAAATAAATATATACAGATGCAAGTATATTTTTATGTTTCACACTGACCCTTAATTGGCGAATTTAGATATACCACGGTCTTTCTGAGTTCAAGAGGTTTTTTTACTCATTAAAAATAGAGAATTAGGGATATACCTTACAAAAAGAACAAAAGATCTATAAGGGTTCAAGGGGAAGAGGGGGAGGAAGGGTAATACAGGGAGCTGATAATGGGGGCCTGGAGGGAGGGAGAATGTTTTGAGAGTGACAATGGCAATGGGTGTGTAAAAGTGGCCTGAATACAACTGATGTTGTTAGGGATTGTGATGGGAGTTGTAGGGGACCCCCAATAAAGTGATTAATTTTTTTTAAAAAAGGGGAGGGGAGGGGAAAGGGGAGGTTTTTTGTTTTTTGTTTTTAAAGAGGAGCTTGTATCAAGGGCTCAAGTGGAAAATATTGGGAAATGTATGTGGAAACGTGTGCAAGTGTGCTTGATACAAATGATGTACTGAATGTTGTGGTAGCTGTAAGAGCCCCCAATAAATTTTTTAAAAAATGAATTAGAAGACAATAAAACTTTTCCATAAAAAAAAATAAGAGGGATGGAATACACAGACTCCCTCTACCAAAAACAAATCAGTCCAAATATACAGCCAGAAAGTTCTGTGGAAACCAAAATGGCAAAACTTTATCCTTTGTACTTTGGGTATATTATCAGGTGGGGCCAGTTTTTGGAGGAAGATAATAGACTTAATAAAGCAGAGCGTCGGGAAAAAGAGGAAAATCCTTAATGAGGTAAATTGACATAGTGGCTGCAAAATAGATTTAAACATAACAATTATGAGGATAGAGAAGAACTGGGCATTGTTTTCGTACTCTTGTACTAGATAAGGTATAATAAAAACAGCCATACATAAAGCAGTCAAGAAATCAAAAGACTTGCATTGGGCCATTCTGCTCTTTCAAGTGGTAAAAATCAAAGATTCCACCTGGAGTAAGAAGGGCACTTGACCCAACTCATAACATGTGCAATTGCATCCTAAGTCTGTAGAAGTCTGACAATGAACATGGAAAACAGAACAGTAGTTCTCAACCTTCCTAATGCTGTAACCCTTTAGTATGTTCCCTCATGTTGTGGTGACCTCCAACCATACAATTGTTTTAGTTACACTTCATAGCTGTCATTTTGCTATGACCATGAATGAGGACCCCAATAAAATGATCTTAGAAAAACAAACAAAACAAAAACTGAGCAATCATGACCACATCTATGGCTGGACTCCTATAAATTGTATGAGAATCCCATCGAGCCCAGAAGGATGGAGCTTCTGACCAGCTAATGCTTTCTTCCTCCCTCGTTCTTGACTCTTTTTCTTGGCTTGCTATTGATATGTGTGAATGCCCATTAAAATAAATTGGTTAAAAGACACACGGCCATGTACACACACACACACACACAAAAAAATAGAGAATTAAACTATGAAATGGTATGATAGCTGTAAGAGTTCCTAATAAAATTGTTTGGGAAAAAAAAACATAGAGATTAGCAACTAAATTACAAGTATAGGATTCAGTTTTAATAATCCTGGTATGATAGGTTTTCAATAAATTGCAAATTCTCAACATTACCTTCAATAATAATTCAGAAGTAGCAAAAAATACCGAATTTCATTCCTAAGTATCCCCAGTTAGTAATTTAGGTTTTTACAAGCAACTTTAACTTTGTGTTTGGTGCAATGACAAAATTAGGTGTTTGGAATTTTCATTAGTCAGATATCCTCTTAGATAAATAATTCACTCCCAAACATCTATTCTATCTAGATTCTCTCATTTTCCTCCCCTATTTTTCTGCCTCTTCACTCCCTTTAATGATTCATAAGTATAGAGTCACCAATTATTTTATATTTATTATTATGCTCTGAAAATGAAATTGAGTTACGACTTAGACAATAAATCCTAGATGAAATGCCAAAGAGACTATCATGACACATTTCTTGTTCTTTGGCATAAACAGAGATATTAATTAAAAATAATCACATGGCATTTTGCTTTAAAAATAGTTTTCCTGTGTGAATTTTGTCATACACATCTAAACACATTTTTTAAAGAAAAATGTTTGTCTAAAACACATTAGCCTCCAGGTATCATATTACTGAATAGCTTAGACATTGCAATACATTTTGGTCTCTAAAATGACAAGTGAATAGTCTCTTTAATTATCTTTCAGTTCAAAACAACAGATTTGTTTGAAACAAAGAAAAGGAGGAACTCACATTTTAAATAAGATATGCCATATCTCTCTCTCTCTCTCTTTCACTCTCTCTCTCTCTCTCAATCCATGGGTCTGCTTGGATATTTAGTCATCCTACAGGTATTTCTTGAGCAAGTATAACATGACAGTTACTCTTGACACTGAGGAAACTGCAATCAACCAAACAAGTGAGGATTCCTACGTAAATGAACTTCTCAGTGAGGATAGCAAACAATGAATTAGGAACGGTACTTATAAAGAAGATGATTCCAGATGGTGAGAGTTGTTCTACAGAAAGCAAGTGGGGTTCTAGAATAAGGAGGAGTCATCTGAATGAGAAAGAGCAAACGTTTATTTAGACTAAGTGATTAGCAAAGACTCGTTAAGAAGAACTTTCCCATTGAGGTTCAAGAATAGGAGAGGTAAGATGGAGGATGATAGGGAAAAACTTCCAATACTATTAATTCATAATGGTCAAGCTGCGTCTACAAGATCAACACATGTCACAGTGAAGCAAGGAGGGTATTAAAAGAGTATGTCTGTAGTAGCTCCAGGCCAATATTCATCGAGCACCCTCAAGACGTGAGTTTTGATAGTGCCTGGCTAACCCTACTGAACATTATGATCAGGAATATGATAGCAAACTTCTGATAAAAATGGAGAAAAATGTGGAACACAACTCAGGAACTCTGAAGAATCCAACCTTACCTGAGTCTAAAGGAGGCCTGGAGACTAAGGTTTGGAATTGCTCTTCAAACACTGAATTGAAACTATGTCCTCAAAGAGAAAAGATTTTTTATTTTTCAATCATTCTATAAGAGAGTGCCCTTTATTTTCAATATGAATGAAGACATGATGCCATGCAAAGCAGAGACCATCTCACTATGAACTGAGGAATAAAGAGAGAAATCACTGATTTGATTCGTTTATTTTCTTTATCCCATGCCACGTCAGTCAAGACAAATTAAAAACAACCAAGTGAGTTTAAAAAAAAAAAAAAAACCTTAGCACAGCAGATGGACATTGTGCCTCCACTCAATTACTTCCTCAATGCAAAAACACTTTCTATTAAATTGGCATTCCATGGTGCGCACCTTCTTGACAAGATTACTGAAGACAAATGTGTGCATAAGCAAATATGTGGAGAAACCTGAAGATGCCTGTTTATCAAAAAACATAGCTTTATCTGGGGTCTTAAATACTTGAAGGTAAATAAGTGGCCATATAGCTGAGAAACAAAAAAGCCCATGTGGAAGAAGCCACCAGCCTGTGTGACTATGAGGTGTCAAAGGAATTAGGCATCAAAGAACATAAAATTATAACATTGTGGGCCCAGTTTCACATTAGGATTGATGAAGGCAAATGTATGCTTAAGCAAATGTGTTGGAGAAAGCTGATGGTGTCTGGCTATCAAAAGATATAGCATCTGGGGTTTTAAGGTATGCAGGTAAACAAGCAGCCATCTAGCTCAGAAGCAACACAGCCTAGATAGAAAAAGCACACCAGTCTGTGTGATCACAAGGTGTTGAAGAGATGAGGTATCAGGCATCAAAGAACTAAAAATTATATTATTGTATATAAGGGGGAATACAGGTTTGGGACCCAAAGCCTATCTGTAGGTAATGAACTTCCCCCTACAGAGGGGTTGCAGGGAGGAGATGAACCAGTTAGTGCAGGGTAAAAATGATGAAACGTACAACTTTCCTATCATTCTTCAATGCTTCCTCCTTCCCACTATCAGGATCCTAATTCTACCTTACAAATTCAGTTAGACCAGAAGATGTATACTGGTATAGACAGTAACCAAAAACATGGGGAATCCAGGACAGATGATCCCTTCTGGAACAGTGGTGAGAGTAGCAGTAATGGGAGTGGAGGAGAGGTGGAGGGGAGGTGGAGGGTAGAAAGGGAGAACCGATTATCAGGATCTACATATAACCTCTTCCCTGGGGTATAGACAATGGGGAAGTGGATCAATGGAGACATCGGACAGTGTATGATATGGCAAAGTAACAAAAATTTGTAAATTATCAAGGGTTTACGAGGGAGGGAAAATGGGGAAGGCGGGGATAACTGAGGAGCGGATGCCAAGAGCTTAAATAGAAAGCAAATGTTTTGAGAATGATGAGGGAAACAGATGTATAAATGTGCTTGACATACAATGGATTGTGATAAAAATTATATGAGCTTCAGATAAAATGATTTTAAAAAACCCAACTCCTTAGCATTACCATTACAATAATAGTGTTGCTCCAGAGGTTTGTGAGAAAATTCAATTTAAGGATAGTGGATTTTTTCTACAAACTTGTTGAAGACTCCTAGTATGCTTTGCATCTTACCTCTCCTGAAGAACTTGCCTGCCAGTAGTTCTACGCATCTACAATTTTTTTCTCGTCTACTAGCTACTTTCCCCCCGCCTCCTACTTCCAATTTTGGTGTAACATAATTACAGAGCAGTGTATTGTGAGAATTCTGTAGGAACAAAACATTGTCTGCAGTTTTGGTACTATGGTAGAACATTCAAACCTTGTGGGTTTGTGGCCTTTTCCACCTCTATTTATTTTTAAAACAGGCAACTTTCTGTCTTTCCTTTTGGAGGGTGATAGGGAAAAACTTCCAATACTATTAATTCATAATGGTCAAGCTGCGTCTACAAGATCAACACATGTCACAGTGAAGCAAGGAGGGTATTAAAAGAGTATGTCTGTAGTAGCTCCAGGCCAATATTCATCGGGCACCCTCAAGACGTGAGTTTTGAAAGCCCATTGCCTGCCAATTCTCTACCCCCTGGCCTAGCAGTCATCTCTTTCGTCTCACACGGGGAGTTTCAGCCTTCAGTCCAACAGCGAGAGATGAGTTAAAGGTAATCTAGTTCACTAAGTCTGCTTTCCACCTCGAATCCTGCGAAGGATGTTCTGTGCCTTGAAAGAACAGAGTCTAAAGGTCCATCAGTCAATAGCACACAGGCTGGCCTACCAAGCATTTCATAGATGCCTTTAAGTATATAGAAGGCTATAAGACCCACTACCATTTTACCTAATCTCAATAAAATTGAGTCCTCATAGCTGTGGATAACACAAGAGGAAAATTAAAAACTAGCAACAAAGTAATCGTGAAGATGATGAAAGGCCTAAATTGCACCTGGAAAACTCAAAGAAAGTTCTGTCCTAACCTTCAGTTCAGCATATATTTTTTTTAACGAAGGGCATTTTGAGTTGAGTGCATTCAAAAGGGAGCCAAGACTAATGAAGTGACATTGTTAACAAAAAAATTTAAACTTAGTCTACTTGAAGGGGGCTTATTTAGAAGTCCCTTAATGAGCTCTGAAGTGAGGGATGGAGGGGTGGGAGAAACCCTGAACCTTATCTTTTGGCACGATACATCAGTTCTCTTGCTGAAAGGATAATTTTTATGCAATGCTGAGGGAAAAAGAACTGTGGAGAACCATGACTCTGAATCTGCATTTCCCAGCTTCCTCTCTGTTTTCTCTCCCATCCTGTTTGTTGGGAAGGAAAGTATGCCTCGGGCTGCCTGGTAACGCAGAGGTCTGGAGCTCTTTGTGCAGGGAATTTGAAATAATCACATCATGTCTGCCAATGCTTTCTCTCTTTGGAAGTGAACAGTAACAATCACAGGGGCACCACAACCTACAACTGTTTTAGTTTCCCAGGAATAAGGCCTAAGCTGATTCATCCTTAATGGAATAACAGCATGCAAATTCAAACTGAGTCCTTGAACCATAAATATCATTATGCAAGAGTCACAGAAAGTCACTGCCTTGAATTGTGTGGCCCTCGGTCCTTTGGTCAACCTAGTTGTGTAGCCTTATAAACAATGCACTAGAATCTCAGTAAGAAGGTCATGAAAGTAGGCTAGGCTATAGAAAATTTTATAATGCTTTTATAGCTAGAGGTCATCATGTAATGGTAAACATACAATATTATTGACTTAATGCATTTCGAAAATGTTCAGTCCATGTTAGCCATTGGATACATGTTAGAAGAAAATTTAAAGTTCAAAGCTCTACACTCTTAATTCATTCTTCATAATACTTACAGAACATACTGTGATAACATGAATAAGTAAAATAAGGTGGCACTTGCATTAAATTCAGAGATACTGTTTCGTAAAACTAGCATTCATATCTTAAATGGCCCAGTGCAAGTTGGGATGAAGAAGGATTTGAAGAAGGATTGTAGAGAATACATTTCCTTTATTAATAGTCCATGATAAGTAATGCTGTCCCTGCAAGAAACCACATTTTGTTGCAATTAGGGGTTGAGAGGCCCCTAGTCTAGGGACACTGATATGTTGAATGGAACACCCAAAGAAAACAAACTCAATGCTGTGAAGTTGATGCTGATGGGTTCACGGCGTCCCTATAGGCCAGGTTAGAATTGTCCCTGTAAGTTTTTAGGATTGTATGTCTTTATGAGAGTAGAATGTCCTGTCTATCCCCCCTGGAGCAGCTGGTGGCTTCACATCGCCAACCTTAGGGTTAGCCGTCCAACATGTAACCACTACAGCCCCAGGGCTCCTGCTGAAAGACTGAGGTACAAAGAAGAGTGTGGACTGAAAGTATCGAAATGGCATCTCTGTTCAAACTTCTGACACCCATATTCTAGATAACTTTAGCATAATGTCAGTTCAAAAGGCAAGTCAAGCTTGCTAATATTTCCTTAACAATTGTGTACTATCTGAGAATTATAACTGCACATTTACTGGTGGAACTTTGTCTAGGATATTCTCTCTCATATACATATATATACATTTGTTATTGTTGTTACTGTTTCTTCTCTTCCTATACTTGGTAGAGCAAGAGCATACCAGTCTGCCTTGACCCATAATGATTCTCAAATACAAAAGTACAGTAGAACCTGGACCTCGATGCTAATCTGTTCTAGAAGGAGCATCAAAATGCAAATGCAGCTGAGTTCTAAATCAATTTTTTCTATAAGAAATAACTGAAAATGGATAATGAACTCTTGACTAGCAAGTTTTTGCCCTAATTTTGTCTTTATACAAAACATACCAGAGAAATTTCAAATTAAATAAGTTCAGCGTTAAATAATATAATTTAAATAAGAAACACAACATTTAAAAAGTTTTTTAACAACTACAGTATGACCCATACCTTGAGATGGATGAGGATCTGGATCTGTACATGGATGTGTTGAGGAGGGATGCAGAGAGAGTGATTGTTAGGGAGGGGAATCCCCTTCCATAAAATCAACCAGTAGCTCCTTTTCAGGAGTTTTTTCCCTTCTTTGCCTTTTTTTGCTAGGACCTGACTGGCATTCTTTAAATAATAAAAAAAAGACTGTCTAATGTGGTCTGCGGTTGGCATTTCCTTCACTGTTTTCTGAGTTTACTAAATTATCATCAACAATATTGATAACATGGTTAACTAATTCCTTATCATGATGATTCTTTACAAAACAAACACTTAGGACCCATGTTTGTATTTAAAAACAATACCAGAAGCCACAAAAACTAATAAAATTATAGAAAAGTGCTTTGAACACAGCCACAAAAGGTTTTAACAACACTCACTAACAGCCTAATGCCAACCGAAACACAAACTGCTTCTGTTTACAAAACTCAAGAACATCGGGTCAGATTTGATGTTTTGTTCAAACTCCAATGCAAATTCCTCTTGATATTTTGCGTTGAAATCCAATTATATCGTGTACTTCTGGAGTCCAGTACTAGGGTTCTACTGTATTTCCTTTAAGTTAGTTGTTGAATGATCTCACAGCTGCCAATGGATGCTGTGATGGTTACTACCTGTGTCCACTATCAAATGGAGAACGGGGCATGTGCAATGCCTACCATACCTGAGATGAGCCTCTGATTATGCTGATAACTGGATGGTAAAGGGAAATCTGGAAAAATACAATATCAAAAACAAGATCACGGCATCCAGCGTGATTGGGGCATTCAGACTATTTCATTGGAAAGCCATATGACACTGCAAAAGATCACAGAGTAATTTTAATAAGAAAAAAAATTACATTGATATTCCATCGTTTACCAGCTAATGATCTGCCAAGCATTTCACATTTCAAAGCCTCGATGTCAGGAACATTAAGATAAAGACACAAAAATATATCTTGTGTAGATATTGACAAAAGTAAAAGATCACTGGATCAGGTAAACAGTAGTTAGGACACTTACAAAATATTTACTGCATAGATGAAGCAACATTATTTATCAACTTGCATTTCTTTTAAAAACAGCATCTATTTGAGAACTAAGTCTAAAAGATTTCCGTTTTGTGTAGCCTAGAGTCACTTCATAAGAAAAATCAACTTGACCTTGTGGTCCTGACACCAAAGCCCCACCCAGCATGTGAAATTTACTGGGATTAGATAGATGGTGGGCTCTATCCTGTGTGAACTTCCCAGGATTGGCCAGATGGGACCCACCCTGTAGTTGACCAGGACACTTCTTGGCCAGCTCCCCTCCAACATTTTGATTTATCCATTTCACAGCTCTTGGTCTTTAGACATATTCTGGGGATCTATTTCTTAAAAAAAAAAAAAAGAAGAACAGAATGATATGGGATGAAATCTGACAAATTATTTTTGTTGCCAAAGAGTTTCCTATTTTAAAAGGTTTCATTTTCTTTGATTGGAGACATGGGTTCTATCTGACACATGTAGACATATGTTCTCATGCAATAGTCAGAGGACAGAGGAGGTTCCTACAAAGAACGGAGCTTAGTGATGGCAAGTTAAATTCTACAATTCTTAGAGGTGACTCTTGTTTGAGCTAGTGTCTGAGATATACAGAGAGGGGAGGCAATACATACAAGTGCAAACACTGTTTTTCATGTTCAAAATTACCCATCGACTGTAATGACTAAAATGGAAGGTACAAAGTATCATTTCTCTCTGGCTGAAAGAGCATAGGTAAGGAAAGGGATGAATTCTCCTAAAAGTGTAGTTCTAGGAAATAGTTAATAGGGTATGCACTTTTCCTCTCACGGTTTTCCTCTTGGCCTTGGCTACCTTGCAGCTTCTCATGTCACACCACATCAAAGGACTGCCCTGCAGATTTACATTGAACAGCAGCAGACTGGATTTGACATGAGTCCCCTTCCGGTAGCCGTGTTTGGTTTGGAATTTCAGGAAGGCATGTCAGATCAAAGGCATTTATTTATTCTACTCACCCCTTTAAAATTGATCCAAAGGAAAAATACAAATGAAACATAGCAATGAATATTATATGACCAAGTTCAGGAAAGAGATCCCTAAACAAACAAAACAAATAAACACCACAATAAGAACCAGACACAACATCCTCACACACACGAACACACAGACTACCAATGTGTCAAAAGTGAAGGAGGAAACCATAAACGAATGTATCTTCAGGTAAGCTAGAGCATCTCTAGAGACCCAGCTACTGGTGCTCCATCTAAAGAAAGAAGTAATCAGGAGAGGTGGTACCCCAAGGACTCAGAGCCTACCCCTAAGAGAGTCAAAGTCAGCACCAACAAGAGGTGTAGATGAACCTTCCACTGAGGCTGGAATACATAACCCCCAGCAACCATCTGGAGGTAACCTGAGGAGCACAAAAAGGAAACAAAGACCAGACTTCAGTTGCTGGTTAAATGCAGCTGAGCAGAAAGAAATTCATGATGACTGCTTTTGAAACCATAATAAGCCATCAGGCTCTACTGAAATCCAAGATGATTGTGACTAGTTCTCCTGCTTCCCTGAGAGGAAACATGCCAGCAGATCAGGAAACACCACTGAGAGAAGAAGGAAAAAAACACTGAGGGGAGAAGGAAAAAAACACCGAGGGGAGAAGGAAAAAATGCTGAGACAACCTCCTGTTGGGAAAGTGCCTCTTCCCCACCGCAGCCCAGTGCACCTCCCCCACTGCTCTTAACCAAACTGAAGATACACACGAATTACCCCACGAGAGGAAAAAACAAGAAAAGACTAATAAATGCAACGATCCCCATGTAAGACCCTCAACAGGAAACTACCCAAAAATTAATGATTAAAACAAAAGCATAAGAGCAGGTAAAATTCAAAATGGAATAGTACACAAAGAAATAGAAGAAAATACACCTGCGCTGCTCACCTTTCTAACCAAATTAAAGAGAATATATGAGTTCTGCGAAAGATTTAAAGAAGAGCAATACAAAAGGAAATATATGTGTGTACATATATGTGTATATATATGAATGTATGTGTGTATATATACACACATATATATACACCAAGAAGGAGCAGACATATCTCAGAAAAGTATCTGAAATGAAATGTAAGTGACTAGGTACATAAATACCATATGTACTAGGAACAAACCGAGTCAGTGACTATTCCAAACCACCCGCTGCTCTTGAGTGTAGCCATGAATAAAAGGAGTTCTCCAAATACAAAATCAAAACTGGGGCAGTCCTTGGGTTCAAATGCCCATTTTTTCAGGCAACTCTTGATTTCTCTTTAATGAAGGATCTCACATTGGCTCTACCACTGCCAACAAAGCAACTTAATAAGAGAATGGAATTTTTATCATTGAGTGATTCGTCCCAGTGACTAAAGCAGGAAAAATTGAAAGGGGAAAACCCTGGAACAGGAGACTCAAAAGAGTAATGAGGCCATTGATGGAGTCTGATGAATGAGATGGAATTGTTGGAGATTGCATGTGAGAGTGGCACACCTTCCAAGGAACAGGTGCTGCTGTTAAGTGCCATGGGACCATGGGAGCAGTTCCAACTCACAGCGACTGTATGTATAGCAGAAGGAAACACTGCCCAGTCCTGCACTGTCATTTCCATTGTTCCTATGCCTAAGCCCAGTGATGCAGCCACGCTAATTCCTCTGAAGTGGACAGACTATATATATTGGTAGTCTGTTCTTGGTCTTCAAGTTCCCATGAAACCAGTTCAGGTTGGGTGCTACTGCTCATATTTGAAACATCAGTGCATCACAGCAACACATAAGCCACCACAGTATGATAAACTGACAGAAATAGTAGAACAATAAGGTAGGCTGCCATAATTGAACAGGGCAGCACCATATTTGAAGTGTTACTCTAATGTTATATAAATTTGCCTCCACTCTGAAACAATCTTTACTTACATTAAATTCTTCATGCTGAAGAACATTTTTAAATGTTCTACTATACATTTTACATAAACATGTAAAGGACATTTGCTTTATATGCATAAGCAATTTCCCAGGCCAAGACCAATAAGAAAACGAACTAGAATGAGTAAATGTTAACTGGAAACATTTTCCACAGGATTTAATAAATAAAGTCCTTTTGTCGTTGCCAAACTTCTATGCTCCTGAATATCCTCATTTGGATACATTTGATAAACCACACTTAAACTCCTGTTAAGTGTGCCCTCTGTTTTGGCACCTCACAAGGAGATTCTGCAATTATACATTATATAAATTTTCAAATTATTTCCAAACTAACCCCAAAAGGCTCCTGTAATTCTATTATGTTCTAATAAGGGCTGCCAAATTGTGTATGTTCTATGTCTAATGACACGTATCCAACATTTTGTTAATTTTTAGAGGAGAAATAAATATCTTTTGGATCATCTTCACTATTAAATCCTACTCCTACCTAAATAGCTATAGTCAAGAAACTAGGACCAGACACACATATAGTACATCAATATTTAGAATTCTGAATGTTGTAAAATCAGCAAAAAATTACTGCAAATATGCTTACTTTAAAAATCAAATGATTTTGCTAAAAGCATGGAGTATCATTCCATCACTAGTGTGGCAATGTATGATGTTTAATTTCATTTTAGTTTTTTAGCAAATTATGGTTTACACTGTCTGCAATAACAAAGGATAGAAACAGATTTCTTATGACCAGCTTACAAGGTCTGATAGAACTTAATATGCTGGATATCTAAGCTCAATCAACTGAAAACCCTCTAACTGAGCATTGAATCTGAGACCCAGATGAGCCCATCAGTCAGCATCAATTTATCGCTAGCAAAAAGACAGACAAATGTTGACGGGCAATAGATATTTCCCACATGCCATATGTGAAGTAATACGAGGGTCATAGAGATAAGTAAACTGACAAGCATTCTACCTTCAAAGAAAGTAGGTTCTTGAAGGGCACAACAGGAGAGCATAATAGACACCTACACAGCACAACAATGAGGAATAAAATTAGAAAAGTGAAGCATTGATCCTACAAGTGGTTAAAAGGTTGAGAACTCACACTAGGGAATCTAGGGGGAAATTGTAGGAATGGGTGTGCATGCAGGTGTCTGTTTTCACATGTAAAGAAAGGTGTCATTTGAGTCAACCTATACATTATTTACAAATAATTTAAACTGCTTCCAAACCAACTTAAAATTGATACCAAATAAAAGTATCTTTAAAGGTTCTCTTCAAAATTTGACATTGTGGAGAAAATATACTGTGTTTGAAACTGAAAATAAAATGCTCAAAACTTTGAATGCAGAATTTGTTTTTTAACCCCTTTGACCCATTTTAAAATTGTTTCAGGTTATTAAAAAGTAAAGAGAAAATACGCATCAATTAAGCTGCTGGCAAATCACCTCTGACCATAGATTAAGTGGGTTAGTCTGGGTAGACTACAGAAACAAATCCATAGAAACTCTTATATGCTTAAGCGTTTTATGTACAAGAGCAATTGAACATTGAGTAAACATCCCAACCCAGTCCAGTCCAAGGTCTTAAGTCCAATATTAGCCCATATGTCCAATACCAGTCTATAAAGTCCTCTTTAGACTTGCGAAACACATGCAATGGTGTCAAATGCAGAATGATCACAAGTCAGTAGGTAGAAAGTCTTTGGATCCAGTGATGTTGAAGGATCTCAGTGCTGGCAGTCTCAATGTCACTTCTCTAGGTCCAGGTTTCTGGTTGTATCAGGGTAGGTCCATGTGGCTTGTCCTCAGGGATGTCTCACAGGGAGCCAGCCTTGTCAGTCGAGTCTTCCAGGCAGAAAGCATTGGCAGAAGTTAGTCTCCAAGGAAATGAGCAGAGAGAGACAGTCTCTCCTGCTTTCAAGAAGGAATTACTGGATTTCCCAGAATTCTCAGGAGAAGGCCACGTCCACACAGAGGTCTCATTCACTGTCTCCAGATTGACAGGCTAGACTCCACCCCTACACTCATAATTGACACCTCAAATTGACACAAGATTAAGTGACTGCCGCATTAGGGATGTGAGTCGACTTGCAATCAGGCAAAGTGTGTTAGATAGTAGATGACTGCAGGTGCGATTATGTTAAAATGTGACACCTTATCTTTTATATCTTCCTCCTGATCCATTTTAAATTTGTTCTAATTTTTCAAGTTTTCTGGGGTTTTTTTAGTTTTTCTCTGTTTTGCCTAGTTATTGATCTTTTTTGCTTTGTTTGGACATGCTTTTCTGTGTATGAAATCCAAGATAGGTACAGCTATAGAGATAGTAAGTTTGGAATGGCAGGAGAGGGTGGAGGGAAATATAAAGCCAATGAAAATGAGTACGAGAAAGAATAAAATGTTCTAAAATTTACTGTGATGTGTAGATGACATCTTAATGTGATTGAACTATACAGTTGTATGAAGTGTGAATTACATGCTAAGAAAACCTTTTTAAAAGAATATAGAATTTTAATATTTATTTTCTTCTAGTCTCTTCTCTTTCCATGCCCAATTTCAGGAGAAATGCTTCAAATGGACTGAGCTTCCTGTTTAAAGAGGCAAATAAAAGCATGTCCAGTGGAACAGGTAAGCAGAGGTTTGTTGAGAAAGTTTCTATAGCATACAAGGAATGAACTACATCTACATAGGGAAGCATTGGGTGATAAGGCTAGAGAGGAAATTTATGGTCATGTTGAAAAGAATAGATCTACTGCTAAGGCTCTGTGCTTCATTTGACTATTAAGAGACATGAACAGACCTGAGTGATTAAAAAAGCACTTTCCTGCAAATCAAAACGTCAGCAGTTCAAACTCACCCTGTACTCCTTCGGGGAAATATGTGGCAGTCTGATTCTGTAAAGATTCACAGCTTTGGAAACCAAAGGAGGCAGTTCTACTTTTTCATAAAGGTGCACTGTAAGTCTCAATTTAATCAATGGCAATAGGTTTCGTTGAATTTTTTACTTAAAAAATGGCATGATTTGTAGTTCACTTTAGTCTTTGAAAGAGCAACATAGTGACTGTGTTGGGTGAATGGGAACAGACAGGGACAAGAGCAAAAAATTAAGCATCTTCCATAATACTCTAGTTTCAAAAGTTGCAAAAGGGTGGCCACAAAACTAAATATGACTAATGAACATGATTGTCTTGGCTAGTGAATTGTTTTCTTAAATGTAGATTATAATTGCCAACATGTAGAAACTAAGTGTATTAGTCTGGGTTGACAAGAGAAACAAATTCATAAACACTCATATATATGTATAAAATAGAGCATCTAAAAGAGTAATTGCTTATTAAGGAAACATCTCAGCTCAAGTCCATAAATTTGATACTAGCCCACATGTCTGATTCTAGTTTGTAAGTTCCTTTTCAGACCCACACAGCACATGCCAAATGGAGAAAGATCATAGGCCAGTAGGTGGAAAGTCTTGTGGATCCAGTGGCAGTGGAAACATCTCAATACTGATAGGGGTCCACACATGGCTTCTCCAGATCCAGGACGCTACATAGCTCTTCATGGCTTGTCAGCAGTGATATCTGCTGTGCATATATCTGGCCTCCAGTGAGCTATTTGTCTCCTTCGCACCTCCAAATGAGGCCATCAAACTGTGACCTAATTGACAGGCTAAACTCTACCCCTTCACTCTTAGTTCAAATTGACACCAGATTATGTAACTACTGTAATAGGGGACAAAGTAAATTTCAGTGAAAAATTAAGAAACTGGAACACAATCCATTGGGCCCAGGTAGCAGCTGGACCTGTGGACTGGAATTAACTCTTCAGTTGATCTCAGTTTTCTCTTTTCTATTTTGTCCTGATACTGAGTCAAAGACCAGCATCAAATGTTGCTTTTTACCCAGCTCACATTTTTCACTGTGTTCTTCCCTATCTTTGCAGTCCTAAAGGCAGAAAGGTTTCTTCCTCAACTGAAGTAAAGGATATGGAGTGGAGATAGGCTCAGAAATTTGCTTGTTTTGGTACAAGCAAACTAACAAGCAAGCCAAACCAAACCAAACTCATTGCCATCACACTGATTCCCACTCAATGATCCTGGAGGATGGAGTAAAGCTGCCGCTGTGGATTTCCAGGACTATACATTTGATGGGCTTAGAAGATGATAGTAGTTTTCTTTTGAGTAACTACTGGTATTGTGTTAGTTCAGGTAAACTAGAGGAACAAATTTCAGAGACATGCATATAGGTATAAGGAAAGGGTTATATACAAAAGGAATGGGACATGGAGAAAGCATCCCAGCCCAGTCCTAGTTCAAAGTCATAAATCCAATATTAACCCATATGCCCGAAATCAGTCTATAAAGTCTTTTTCCGACTCACGAAGTCACAGGTCAGTGAGTGCAGAATCCTGGTACTGGCAGGGCACCTCGCCTCCAGGGCTCAGGGCCCATCAACAGCAGAAGCAACTCATCACTGGCAGAGGTCTCCATCTGACCGCCCCAGCTTCAGAGGTCTGGCTCCATCAGGGCAAAGCTGTGTTGTCTCTCTGCCGGCTCCTCCAGCTTCTCAAGCGCTGCCAGCTTGTCTTGTCCATGATTAAACATCTCTGAAACTAACTGCCAACAACTGGGGAAGATAGCTTCTCATCTTCACGAGGGAAATATCGTGAGATTTCCCAGGAGTCTCAGGTAAAAGCCATGCCCACACAGAGGCCTCATCAGCTACTCAGTGGCTATCTCCAGATTAACAGGCTAGATTCCACCCCTACATTTCAATCAAAAAATTAACATAAGCACATGACTGCCATGGGTATATTGGTACTGCTAATTTTGTGTTTAGTAGACAGACTGGTTATACCACTTGGACTTCTTAATAGTAAATAGGAAAACAAGAAAACAGAAATTTGGGTAGAAAAGCTGGCTGAGATAGAAGTGATAGTTGAAGTTGTGACAAAAGAATAAAAATCCATGGGAAGGAGTATAGAAACAGAAGGGTAGAACATATAGGGTAGAACATGAACAGTTATATTTAGTGGCTGAAATAAGCAGAAAAAAACAGAATAGTCAAAATGTGGGAGGGGGACAGTTCCATAAAGTAAATTCACTTCACAGAAGGTGGTAAACACATGGAGTAATTTTAGTCAGCGACTTTTCTCAAAACCAGAGAAAGAGAGACAAGAAAATCATTGGCAGTGAGGAAATTTAGAGAACTGTCTTTGATGCCTTCTCTTTCAGTAGAGTAGGAGACACGGTCACGTGGTGAAAGTGGGGGGTATGGAGATGATGGAGAACAATGCACCCAAGTTTGACAGAAAATCTATTACGTGGTTGTCAGATGTCAGCCAGTCCCCTAGAACTCACAGTAATCCAGTTTGGCAGTTTTGCTACCCCGTGTTTCCTAGGCAATAACAGTGAAGAAGTCGTTCTCTCAGCAATATTGTGTGGGTGGGAAACCACAAACCTTTCTATTAATAATTGAGGACTTAGGCGCTGTATCGCCAGGATCCTGGATGGAAAACTCTAGCAGGAAGTTATTAGCAGCTAGCATTCTTCTGAATAGTTTTCATATTGCTCATGTTTTAAGAGTATTTTTTTCCTAGACTTCTTTCCTTGTGGCTCACCTCCAGCCCTTTGCCAGTGCCGGAGCTGTCACAAGAGCAATAAGCTTCAAGTGCTCAGGGTTTGTCAGTGCAAGACTCCTTGGCACTCTAAGATTCTCCTAGGTTGCCTGTTGAAACAAAAAATCTTGGACCTACCAAAACCTATCACACAGGATCTCGGGAGCATACCAGCTGGAATCTAAATTTTAGCAAGTTTCCAAGGCAATTTTGCCACAGCAATTCCGAATTGGTCTGAAGACTGCTATTTAGGAACCACTGGCTTTGCTCACCTCTACCCGAGCAACTCCTGTGAGCAACCGTTCACCCACATCCTGTTTTTGATCAGTGGTTCTGACTCTAGTTCTGTAACTCAAAATAGAAGTGCCACCCAACGCGGTAAAGGACTGGTGATGATGTATTTAAGTGCAGCTTGTTGGAATCAGGCTCTTTGTAGTTCCATAGTTCATCTACATTCTATTTTGCAAAAGTATACCTATGAATAATTCATTAATGACTAAATAGATATGGCTACCATAAGCTGTTTTTATGTAGTAGTAGAAGACACTGTCTTGTCAATTTGCTCCTCTTCTCATTTTCTTTACATTTAAATGATTCAGTAAAGAAGTTTTTAAGTATACTGACCCATCTATTGGACATTGAACATTTGAAGATGAGAGAATTAAAGAATTTCACCACACAAGCCACCATTTTACCTCTGGCATTCCCAGAACAAATGTTTGGATTTTCAGGTGGGAAACGAATGTGGCAAGACCTTGAGACATTCACTGTCACTAGCATTGGTGATCCAGCTGCTCAGAAGGCATTGGTGAGAAATAAGACTTCAGGTATTGAAGGAGTCCTAATTAAAATGTTTCAGCTCATGACAAAACAGTTATGTACCACAAACTACTCTATGCCAAGAAGTTTCAGACAGTTAGCTGGCCATGTAACTGGAAGGAATCCATATTTGTATCCGTTCCAAAGAAGAGTTACCCTATTGAACAACAGAATGTGCACGTATTCTAAAAATGACAAAAAGTAAAATTTTGCTGAATATTATTCAATAACAGTTGCAGCAGTATATTGACAGGGAGCTGCAAGAAAGTCAAGCTGGATTCAGAAGAGGATGTCGAACAAGGAATAACCTCGCCTAAAGCAGGGAATTCAAGAAAGCTTACTTGTATTTTATGAACTGTGCAGTATTTGACTGTATGGGTGATAAACAGCTATGAATAGCATTGAGAAGAATGGGAGTTCCAGAATACATGACTCTGCTCACGTGGAATCTGTATGTAGATCACGAGGCAGACATTTAAACAAGGGAATACTGCATGCTTTCAAACCAAGAAAGGTGTCCATCAGTGTTGTATCTTTTTGCCAGTTATTCAGTTCATATGCTGTTCAAATAATCCAAGAAGCTAGACTATATGAGGAAAAATGCAGCATCCAGGCTGGAGGATGGCTTACTAACAACCTGCAATATGCAGACGACCCAGCCTGGCTTTTTAAAAGTGAGGAGGCCTTGAAGCTCTTGCTGATGAAGGTCGAGGATTGCAGCTTTGTCTGAATTAGGACTCAATCTAAAGAAGACCAAAATCCTCAGAGCTGGACCAATAGGTAAAATGATCAATGGAGGAAAGATTGAAGTTGTAGAGGATTTTTGTCTGGTTAGATCCACTATCAATGCTCGTGGAAGCAGTAGTCAAGACATCAAAAGACGTTTTATATTGTGTAAATCTGCTGTACAAGACCCTCTTAAAATGTTGAAGAGTAAGGGTGCCACTTTGAGGACCAGGTGCACCCAATCCAAGTCAAGATTGTTTCAATTGCCCCGTAAGCGTGTGAAAGATGGACATTGAATTAGGAAGCCAAAAGAAACATGAATACATCTGGTGCTGGTGGAAGATATTGAAAGTACTTTGGACTGCCAAAAGAACAAATAGCTTTGTCTTGAAATATGTACAACCACAGAGCTTCTAAGTGTCAAACTTGATGACAGTGGTTTTGTTTGAAAGGTAAATTTTCCTTCTAAGAAGCCCTGGTTGGTTCTCAGTGGCCTGTTGAAAGGGTGACAGATTGAAACAACCTTTGGTTTTGTGAGGAAAAGACCTGCAAAGATTGCAGCTAAGACAATTCTATGTGGCGGTTCTATTCTGTCACATATCTCGGAATTAACTTATGGCACAAAACTACCACAGCTTTCCCTGCTGTGCTAGAGGTTCAGAAAATGTGGTTCTGTTAACATAATTGTCTTTCCAGACGACCTGCCTTTTATCTTTGGTCCCCATTAAGATGTTTCTATTGACTTTCATCAACTGGGCTCTACTCAAGCACTATGGGTTTATTTTTCTTTACCTTGCTTGAGGTTAGGTCTTTCTAACTAGCTATTTATAGAATTGTATCAATTCTAATAAATTTTCAATCATAAATGCCTCAAATTAAACCTTTCTCCTGTTTCCCTTATTTTATCCTGATAGAAAGATCATTTCATAGACAGCAGACTATTTTACTCTTCCCTTTCCTTCTTTAGTCTATCTTATGCCTTCAATTCCCTTATGGATCTCTCTTTCTCTCATTGCACTAAGGGTACTCTCCTCTTTACATTTATGAATTACTTTTATAGAGTATTTCTTTCCCACTGCCACTGTATCCATTGGTACTCATAAGGACCCCACAGAGTTTCCAAGAAACTCAATCAGTATGGGAGCACAACGCCTCATCTTTCTCCAGCAAAGTGGCTGGTGGATTTTAATAGTCAATATGTGGTTAGTAGCACAATGCTTAACCTTCTGAAACACTGTGGCTCTTAAATTTTCCCTTTCACTGTGTACAGTATGCTATTTTTTCCATAAAATAGTTTTGATATCAATAATAATATTTTAAGAAAAAAATTACTTTTAAGTCTTCTGTGTTAATATTCCTTTATTCTGCTATAATTATCCAATTCCTTTTATTCTCTTCAATCAACTTAAGAGTTCTAATATTTTAATAACTAGTTCATAAATAATTTTAAGTTACATAAAAATTATAAAGATGATAACAGAGCATGTAACTCAAACTCAGTTTCTCCTATTATTAGTAACTTTTATTCAAATATTTCTACAAGCAAAGAACCAATGTTATATTATTAAATAAGTTCACATTTAATTCAAATTTCCTTCATGGCTACTAATGTCATTTTTCTGTTTTG
Source organism: Nesogale talazaci (assembly GCA_004026705.1). Lineage (NCBI taxonomy): Eukaryota > Metazoa > Chordata > Mammalia > Afrosoricida > Tenrecidae > Nesogale > Nesogale talazaci. Next base: position 14,640 of record PVJH01005984.1, on the reverse strand, counting down.
AGATTCTATCCAAGATACCACATTACATTTAGTCATCAAGTTTCCTTGGTCCTTCATGGCTTGGATATTTTCTCAGATATCCTTTGCTTTTGATAACCTTGACAGTTTAGAGAACTACTAGTCAGGTCTTTTGTAAAATGTCCTTCAGCTGAAATTTTTTCTAATGATTAACCTGGGACTATGGGAATTGGGAAGAAAGAGGCAACACATCATTCTCATTTAATCACATCCAGGGTGATTATTAATATGACTTATCCCTATTGATATTGATTTTGGTCATCTAGCTGAGGTAATATTTGTCAGATTTCTATAGACACACACACACACAGAGTCACACATGAAATTAGCTGTGTTAGTCTGGGTAGACAAACAAATTCATATATACTTATGTGTATAAGAAAGAGCTTTATATATAAAAGCAGTTGAATACTGAGAAAGCACCCCAGCCCAGTCCAGATCAAGTCCATAAGTCTGGTATTATTCCACATGTCTGATACCAATCATGAGACATAGGCAATGGCACCAAATAAAGGATGATCCCAGGCTAGTGGGTGGGAAGTCTTGTGGATCCAGTGGTATTGTAAGCATCTGAGTGCTGGCAGGGGTTTCATGTGGCTTCTCCAGCTTCAGAGGCCTGGCTCCATCAATCTTTCTCAATGTCTCTTCTCAACAGGGATGTCTTGCTGGGTCTTAGCAAAGAAAGCGAGGGTCTCCAGCCTCCAAGGAGGAAATGCGGGGGTTCCCAGAATCCCCATGCCCACATGGAGGTCTTATTGGCTATCTCCTGGCTAACTGGCTAAATCCCTCCCACCCCCATACACTCTTAATCCTCACATTGACACCAGATTCTGTAACTGCCACCTTGTCATTGAGTCCATTCTGGCTCATACCCAGCCTGTGAGATGGAGTACAATTGCCCTTGTGGGTTTCTGACATTATAAATCTTTGCAGGAGCAAAAAGTCTCATCTTTCTCACATGGAGAAGCTGTCCGGTTAATACTGCTGACAGCAGCCCTTTATGTAACCCATTCTAACCCCAGGGCTCCTCTTTGTTTTCCAGTCCCCCTACTGTTCCCTGGGAAGAAGTCACTATGTGTGGTCTACACTTACTGTCTGGTAAATTATGCTCTGTCTTCATGAGAATTGAGTCTACAAAAATTATTTGGAATTTCTTTGCATAGCTTCTCTCTTTACCCCAGTGACTTATTCACTTTATCCAAATAAACTAATGTATGGCTATTTGTTTAATATTTTGAATAAGAACACGACTTCATTGTATTGTTCAAATGATTTCATTGGGGCTATTGGAATCCTTGGGGTTGTCTCTTGTAGCCATTGTCAGATATCAGCAAATGGATTCTTAAGCTAAGATGGAAGATAGAAGACATGATACAGCCGATATAATAATGAAGAAGAAGAAAACTGGGCTCACCATCTCAAGACTTACTGTAAAGCAGCTTTACATGCCAACCGTTCTGAAATATCAATCCTGCGACTACATTATATAAGGCTTTCTCTTGCTCTTGAAATCACATTGTACATCTCTTTGTGTGCCTCTCTTTGAAGACGTTGGGACTCACCCAATGGCCTTGGGAAATGAATCTGACAACAACCTGTGGGACATTGAAAAGAGATCCGCCCCCAGCAGAGCTTCCTTGAAGAAGTCAGCTTTTTCCCTTGCCTTGATTGCTGTCTGCGGGGGCCTGAGAAGGGTGCCTAGCTCAGCTGGGCCCAAACTCTTGACCCGCAGAAACTCAAGCAAAGTAAATGTTTCCCCCACCCTCAAAGTACAATGTTTATAGTCATGTGTTATGCAACATTACTAAAAAAGCAACCTAAGCTTAAAGTCTCAATTAAGTAACAAGTATTTTTTAAAAGTCTAAAAAGAAGTGCCCAGAGGTCCTCCAAGATTTAATAAAAGTTAACTTTCAAAATAATTTGCTTTAAAAGAAGAAAGCAAAAAGGGAGAGAAAGAGGGAAATCATTAATGATATAGATAGATAGACAGATAGATAGATAGATAGATAGATAGATAGATAGATAAATGGATAAAAGAGTTCTATAACTAAAGAATAATATTTCTTTATTTCAGAAAGGCATCTAACTTTAATTTTATAATCCAGAATCTATATAGAAATGTATACAAAGTAATAACACTTATGGTTCAACTTAGCTGTTAGAATTTTGTTTACTTAATTAGATTGTGTATATCCATAAGTGTTTATAATTCATGACCAGCACATGAAAATCATATCCAAGTTTGATGAACCCAATTCAAACTTGGCTGCCTAATACTGTTTTTATTATGCAACTAAGATATCAAAGGTATTTCAAAGTAGATAGTAATGAATAAAAACTCATTTCAGAAAACAAGATTCCAATTTGTTTGACATGTTTTGGCTATTTCAGTCTCAAGAGGCAGTAATTACCCAATATATTTGATTCCAATTAGGTATGGAGAATGCAACTCCAGAAAGACGAATTTTCATAACAAATTGTTAATGTATTTCACTGATACTGCAAACTTGATAACTTCAGGTTTTTTAAAAAATGTTTTAGCTTTTCCCTCCTCGGTAAATTACATCAAAGTGAGACACTGTGCACCAGAAGATACAAAACAAAACAAAAAAAAGGAAATCTTCTAAAGCCTTGCTGTGGTCAGACCCACGCTGAAACACTATTCTGTGAGAAATTTACCCATATTTCCACTCCTGAGAACTAATTTTCTTACAGCTTATGACCATATAAAATATGACATACCCTACTTTCCTGTAACTTGGCTAACCAGTGCTTCCCCTCCCCACTCCAGAGCACACCTCTTTTTGCTCTGCTTCTTATGCCTGACTACTGTGAGACTGTTACTTCCCTTCTTTGCCTTGTTCCCAATTTGGCCTTTCTTGTGTATTAGACATACGTTTAGTGATCCATGAGTAATTGTCATCTCCTAGATATTCTACTCTTAGGTTTTTTTACATAATGTTTAGAATTATTCAAAAAAATAATTCCTTTCCACAAAAGGAATAGCACAAACATACACAATTTTCTCTCCAAACACTAATGGAACTGAGCCCACATTCTACAAATTAGTCTGCCTACTATATTGTTGTAATAGTTCTCACTTGCATGACTCTTGTGACATGTACACAGTGATGGAAGTATAAAGTACACTTTATACTTAAAGAAAAAGTAAATGACTGGGTAACCTGTGATAGTTCTCAGGGCAATTTTCAGTGTGGGAGACTTTAAAGTCATCGTTCCTCATGTAGAGAAAGCATTTCTTACCAGGAAGCTCAGGAGAAATAAGTCTAACAGGCTGCCTTTTGGTAAGCACTTTTTAAATTTGATCATTCTAAGCTACAATGAGAAGTAAGCAGGATCAGTTTAACCACAACTGGTTTTTCAGCCTTTGTTGAAAATAACACATCCATGACCATGCAATGACTAATGAAACCATACTGGTGCAATCCAGAGAAAAAGTCTGCATTTGTTTTCCTGAGTATGGATGATGATATTCTTGCTCATGAAGCATGGACAATTATGCATCTTAAGTCTTACTGTTAGAGGGTGTGTGTACAAATAAATCCTGTGGGGATATGTGCAAAGCTCCAGCAAAAGAATAAACAATATGGAGAAAGGTGAAGAGGGTAAGCTAAAGCCAAGAAGAACTAGCCTCTAGGTCCAAGCCTGCCACTGCGCAGCCCTGAGAAGGTTCCTGAAGTCCTGCTTCCTCCCTCATCTGTTTGTTACACACCTGCTTATAGGTCCCCAGGAAGATAGCCTGCTTTGTATCCTTCACCCCCAAGGCAACAGTAAATCACAGACATGCTGCTGTGCTCCTAGAACAATGCAATATTCTGCCTTCCATCAGAATGACTCTCACTCCATCTTCTAATAGCCCAGTGGATGTTTCTGAGTAAGAAGGATTTAGGGAAAGTAAGTCCTAATTATAAATCTTTTAATGTTTTATTTCCCTTGAATCTCCTCATACCTATGAACATTTATCCTCTATGAAAAGTATGCTTTTTCCCCTTTCTGTGAAAAATCCCTACCCTGAGGCTCACTTAAGAGAAGCAGCCCCACTCTAAGCCAATATTTCTCCTTCACACACACACAGACACACAGAAACAATTTTAAATCATTAAGAATTATTTATTGTATAGTCTAGATTATCTACTCCAGATTATAAATAAGAACTGCATCATCAGCACAGAAAAATCATGTTTTAATTGATATTGAATAAAAATATAAATTAAAATATAGATGTACTGAGATGTTAGTATACCTACTAGGCAAAAGAAAGTAGAGATAATAACTCTTTGGTATAGACCATATAAAGGGAAGATTGTTGTAAATTGTTTTTAAAACTATGCAAGAAAAATCTTTTCCTAATTCTAAATTTTTCAAACTTTAGCAAAATATATCCCATGCACACAGAAACCTCAAAGCTATAGGATTCTGAGACTCCTTGTAGGGCTTTCATTAATGTTCAGGCAGAATAAAAGATGAATTGGGTGAGAAAACTGAGGTTCTTACAAATCTTGCTTAGACAGCTACAAAAAGACAGAGAGAGAGAGAGACTGGGAGAGAGAGAAATATTCCTGGAATCCTGCACAACCCTTTTCTCAGAGAAATAATCATTTTCCATGTTCTCATGAACCTCAGAGCCGTCCATGCAAATTAGATTTCCTCCTGGAAATCCACTGGAAGCCACTGGAACTATCTTCACGGTGGACATGGAAAATGACAGATGGGCAGCTTTGTCTATAACCTTGCATAGATTTGGATTTATATGGGTACTTTCAAGATCACATATTGTAAGTGCCTCATCCAGTTTCTTATCTAAAGCAAACCTATGCTTTTGTGACAGATGAATGAACCCATGGAAAATATTCCACGTGGTCAGATTTTTTTTCAGTCCTTCTTTTAAGGAAATACCAAAAATAATACGCTTGCCTTCATGAGCAACTTTGGCTTTTTAGAATGCATATTATCTGATTTATTGGAAGAGTCCATTCTCTAATGTCTGCTTGAAACTTGAGCATTTGGGCTTGAATCAATTTTAGAAGCAAAAAACAGTAGGTACAAGTCACAATTGTTGTAAAATGACATGTCCATTTCTCAGTCATCTGTCCTTTCCCCATAGACTCAGAGGAGTCTGATGTAGAAGAGTCCAGAAATCATTCTGAAATAATACAAAAAGGACACAATGGGTCAAAAGCGACTCTCCTCCTCTTCAACTGCGCGGTGAAGGCCAGGGATGAATTTCAAGAGTTGCTTGCGGACACTTCCCCTTCTGCTCTTCCTGGGAAGGGTACCAAACATGCTGGCGAAGCTGCCCTCACACGAGGGAGACATGGAGCCATTGCTGGCGGTGCTGACGCTCCGGTTCCTCCGCCACGAAGACATCCTTAGGAAGTCGTCACCATCCTTGGGGACAAAGCACTCGTCATCTGTGCTTGTCTGCCGACTGAAGGCCCCTCGACTGCAGTCCTCAGACACACTCGTGTGGTACCCGTCTTCACTGTCGATGGTCATGGAGCTCAACCTGCTCTTGCAGCTGCTCTCACTGGATAGTCGGTGTCGGTCAAGGATGACAGGCCGGGGCAGAGGCAAGGTTCCCAACAAAGATGATTCATCTAGGTCGGTATTTTCCAAAGCTGGGCAGTTAGCAGCATCACCTGGAAGTCAGAAAACAAATTAGGTCTGCTGTGGAATGTATCCGCAAATAACTACGCCTACAAATAAGCAGCCCAGAATTCACACCCACTGGGGGGCGGGGAGGGTGGACAGGAGAAATAATCGATGCAAATAGATATGCCCAACTCTCTCTTAGTGAGACACAAGGACAAGTAAAGTTGAATAATAATTTTTATCCAGTTTTTACTTGCATGAGTAAGTGGCTTGTTTATGATGCCATGTTGTCCCTAACGATTTTTCATGAGCACCGTTTTTATGATCAAGAATGTATAATGCTAGATTTCATAAATTGAAAAAGATTCTTCACATGAGAACAGTTCAGCCAAACTATGCCAATAAGTGGGGGGGGGGGTTGTTTGTCCAAAAGGATCCATTTCCCAGGATGAAGTGGCCACAGGACCCTTAGCACTCCACAGTAATGAAGTCATAAAGTATACACTTTGAGAAGTCATGTCATGAGATGTCTCTTCTGATTCTTTGCTATTGTCCTTTTTAATAATCATAAAATTCTTATATAGTTATTTGAAGTGTAGGGAAAACCGTTCTAAACAGTTCTACAGCTCTTCCCAGATCATAGAGAATTCAAAGATGTTTAAAACAAATGATGGATGAAACCAATTATACCTTCAACCTAAATTATTTGCAATCCATTAATACTGTTAATGTGCTGTGGAGCCACTGTGTTCAAAAATGCTCCCTGCCCATGAATAAGGACAATCATACATTTGGGGAAATTGAATGTTGACCACTTGTTTTATCAACCTTTCCCAAGGGACATCTTGGCTCTCCAAATTCCACTTTTTATCACACACCAGCTTCCTCTCCTTATTCACACCTGCTTCCTCACTATTTGAATCAGCTGCTATGCCAGTTAGAGAAAGGACTGTACTTTTAATGCCACCCTGAGGAAGCGTAATTAGAAAGTGACTCTGCCTCAGAGTAAATAAACAAACAACCGCAGGATACTGACACTCAGAGCGTGTCACTTTATGCTGCTATCTCTATAGCTGGTCCGCTTTGTCCTTGGTCAGCAATATAAAATTTTTTCTTTTTCCTTGGACCTGTGGGGTTCAATGTGACTCATCCTGTAGGGGTAGTTTCCTGGGTGACACAACTACAGGCTAGATGGTTGGGAGTTTGGACTCAACCAGAGGTGTCTCAAAAGGAAGACATGGCATTCTGCTTCTGAAACGTCACAGCCTTGACCTTCCTTTGGAGCAGTTGATGGCAGTGACTTTGGGTTTGAGTGTTACTCTGCACACATGGGGCCATCATAAATCAGAATCAGCTCAATGGCAGCTGACAACAGCAAAATAGGAAAGCATAGACCAAAGTAGTATCTAAATCTCTCAAAACAATGCATACAATAATGGCCTTTGAGGAATCAATCTTCTTGATTCAGAATGCAAACGTATAGATAAATAAGTTGTTCCCATAAAAACCCAGGACTAGCAAACCCCACTTCCATTCCAGCATACTCCAGAAATGGCGGCAAAGGGGCTTCTGAAACTCTTTGCTTCTGGAAATCCAGAAGTCGTAAAAGAGGGATACTGCAGATGGTGACTCATTAATAAACTTCTGGCTCCCAAAATCTTACTATAAAATTTTCACAAATATTAGTATAAAAAAGAGAAGCAGTTAGTACATAAATGTCAAACACTTCTCTTTTTTAAAACAAAATTCCAAACATAAACCTCTAAGCCTTAAATTAGTGTCTATCAAGGATTAAACTGTGCCATGTTTCTGTAAACAAATGGGTTGTGACTTTTAGCAGACAGTCAAGATTATAACTAGAGACATGAGTGTGGTGTTCACTGAAGAAGACCTCGCCTATCTCCCACACCCATGTATTTGGCGGCTTCAGCGATATGCAGGCAAGTTCATGGCTTAGGTTACACCACTCATGTAGCAAATGTCAAAGCAATACATGCTGCACTCAGTCTTTCTCTTCAAAGTACACATGGTGACAAAGAGTCATGCACCTGCTGTTCTCATAAGCCCACACAGTCCTACTTTGGTTTGGGTGGTGATGAAGAAGTGGTTTTAACACAAAGAGAATTCACACAATCTGAACTAAAGATACCCAAGAAGCGAGTCACCATTCCTACCTCAAGAACATCTGAGCCACATGCTCAGCCCCCGTCCCCTGTATGTTCTTGGGGATTTAACTTGTCTGCTGAACGAGTGGGAGAGTCAGGCAATATTTCTTATTGTTCTTTCACATCTCCGAGTGCCACTTATGGGTGTTTGTGTGCAAATGTGCTAGGTGATGACTTATCCTCCTACCTAATTCACAGGTCACTCCAAAGATCACTTGCTCAAACAAACAGGCAAACTAAGAAACATTCATAGCATCCTTAATCAAACCCAGATACCTGTTTTCTTATAATCATAAGACAACTTAAGAGTCAGAAAGACTGAGAGGATGAAATGTTACTGTGGTTTCTAAACAGGAAATCACATTTACCATGAAGCAGGCGCTGTTCCTGTAACTGCAGAGATCTGAACTCCACCCATTTTTTCTTCAAAGTTTGCTGTGAAAAGCAAAAGAAAAGGCTGATAATTATTAGGAATCCCCAGTGAAGGTAGCAACTTGTTTTTAGATGCTGGTATCTGTTATTAAACTTTGTGTTCTTCTTTCTGGCAGCAACTTTCCATACACTTTAAGATTTTTGCCATCTAACTGGAGATGTTGAGAATACACTTCCTCCACAATAACCCAGGAACTCCCACAAGCACTAAAAAGAAGAGGGTGGGGGTTTCCGTCTATTTTTTATTACAATGCATTGCTTGGTTTTCACTCACTAGCTGTTTGGGCAAATAATTGCACTCTAGATTTTGCCTATTTGTAAGATGAAGGCAATAAGAGAACCAACATTCTGGGACGAATGAAATGCTCCGTAAATATGAACTTGAACCCATGGCTTTGGGGTACTACCACAGCCACTTTTGCTGAACCCTCAACTTAGTTTTCACACACTCAAAATGGAAGCAGAGATGACCTGAAATGCTCTTTCCTCAGAAAACTAAACTTAGAGCACTGCTAAGCACTTGGGCTTAGCTGCTTTCTTCCGAGGAATTCCAGAGAATGAAGTGGCTGCTTAAACAGTGAAAACTACAGGACCTGGCCCAACCTATGGAGGGAAGCTGAGGCAATGAACACAGAAAGCAAGCCGGCTATCTGAGCAGACACAATGTCCACTCATGCTCTCCCCTGCTGCTTTTCCTCATTTAAATCTTGCTATAAAAAGAAGGGGAAACGCAATTTGGCACTTATCCATAAACCCAATCAAGTCCTGCCAAATAGTGGAGGGTTTTGTTTGTTTGTTTACATGCATGTGTGATGAAAATTTTAAAAATTAGAATATCTTATTTACTGATTTGGCCCAGGTACATCTGTCTATACCATCACTAAGACCACAGCAACACCAGTGCACAGATCAGTTATATCAACGTGGTGGGGATCCGTAAATGCACACTTCCCTATTTGCCCTGGAGTCCATTTCTGGTAACATTATTGACCTCACAGCTATATATTTGAGTCACATCTAAACTCTTGGCAATAGAAGAGATACATGTGGTATCTAACCATACTGGGCTGCCTTACCACATGGGGTCTACTAAACAGTAACTGATCCAACTCAGTACTGTGGCATCAAAGAATGGTGCCCTGAAACAACACTCCGTTATGTACATTCCCAGTGTTTTCCAACCCACTTGAGATATACAGCTAAGCTTTCTGATGGCACATCAGAAACATTCTAGGTAGCAAAATATTTCCCCAAAGCTACAAACCTAGTAAATAGCAGAACTGGTTTAACAAACAGCTCATTCTCCTAGCTGCTGCATGGATTGCTGCTTTCACATTAAACATCTGAATCAGAGGTCAAGAGAATGGGAATTCCTGGCTCAGAAGAAACCACTGTTTCTGAAGAAGAGCTGTTGGTCCCAGAAAAATCCTTAAGATGCAAATTGTACACTTATTTAGCACATGCAAAGTAAGCATCATCATGTCAAGGGGAAGTCAACTGGTGCCTGATTTTACGTCAGACTTAGACATTTCTGGCTCAAGCACTAGAGTACATCAATTGGGAGAATAATGTTTTTATGACTGCTGCTATCGCTCCTAATTTCTTGAGGCTTAATAGTTTGAGAGATACCACAGACACTACAAAGGGCCCCTATTCTCTGGAATCAATAGAAGAAGGAGACTCAGGAGTCAGAGACGGAAAGGGACTATAGGATCAATTGCACCCAGGAAATACTCCCTCCTCTGTCATGAGAGTGGAAGATCTGGACAGTGCACGGCTAAACATTCTGGTCACAGTTGTGATAGGAGGATCCTTATCAAAAGAGAGAGAGAGAAAATGAAATGGATTTTCAAATTTCTAAAGACCTCCTAGGTCCACTGAGACTAGAGAAGCCTGTGAAATGATTACTCGGATATATTTTTAAAAATCTTTAGCCAAAATGACCCTTTGAAAACATTTTTAGACTATTCAACAGTTTATCTGAATTAGTGAGGAGTGTATACCTTGATCATTGAATTATTTTAAAAGATTATATAGGGACAAAATAACAGCAGTAAGTCTGCTAAATTAGAACATGAGCACAACGGTGAGTCTAATTCAAAGGTGGGGAAACAATGTACATATAAATAAGACTTGACATAAAGTGAAGCACGCACTCTACTGAACTGTAGAGGTTATTCTATGGGTGCATATCTTTATTATTTTCATCCAAAATGAAGTGGAGACTAAAGTGGAAATGGCATAATTAAAAGATCAGATATGAGAAATGAAAAATAGTAAGCAAGGCTGAACCCAAAGTCATCCCATGTCTAGCGAGGCTTAGAGGACATAGTGCGATAGTCTGGACTTTGAAGTCTAAGGAAATACATGTATTAAACACAACTGAGTCGAGCGGAGCCCTGGTGGCACAGTGGTTACTCTCTGAGCTGCCCATCACAAGATCAGCAACTCACAACCACAATGGGCTTCAAGAGGAAAAACTCAAAAGGAGGTTTTCTACTCTTTGAAGAGTGATTGTTTCAATAGCTGATGCAATGGTTTATCAGGAACTAGGGGTGTGAGTTGGGAGGGTCAAGGGAATTGGGGAGCAAGCAATGAATGTGGCAGGGGCAGGAAGCATTAGAATTGAATGTGACAATGATTGTGACAACTTTTTTAAAAAATCAAAACATTTTAACTATGGAAGTATACAATATGTGAATATTATGTCAAGAAAACTACTTAAAAGAAAATAACCCAAACTTGACTGATGGTTACCATGCATGAAGGAAGAAGAGTCTTTGCTTGGGAGGCCTTGAGTTTACATTAGTGGTTATGGAATAATTTGGAAAAGGGTATCGATAATAGTTGGACAACACCAAGAGTATAATCACGAGCACTAAATTGTACATGTGGAGAATATTATGTTGTGTATGTTTTTGACAAAAAAATAATTACATGAATAAAAGTGAGTACAAGGAATAGGAAAATGTTCCCTGTTTGTGGTCATGATTGTATAACTCCTCTTGAATTGTATATGTGGGTCAAATGCAATAAAACTGTTTAAAATTTACCCTTTCGGGGGTGGGGCCTCAGGCTGGGAGGGACTGTCCTGGACCTGTTCCCTCTAGCTTATTTAGCTTATCTAGCTTATTTATCTAGCTCTTTTTTTTTTATTTTCCTTTCCGAAACCCACAAGAGCAGTTCTACCCAGTCCTGCAGGGTGCTATGAATTGGGATCAACTAAAAGCCTTTAGTTTGGTTTCAGAGGATATAGGCAGGCTCCTGCTTGAAAAGGAGAAATGGCAGTAAACAGGAGACTTAGAAAAATGTCCATGATTGTTAGGACTCATGAAAAATTTGTCTTTGGTGTGATGGAAATTCATAGACACAGGACCTACATTAGGCAGCATTTTGGCTCCATGATACACATGTAAGTTGTCCTATCTCTCTGGTTAGGAGCCTTGAAGAGCTGAGTGTGGCAGCTATCCAAGCACTCGTTGTGCTTAATATAGAGATAAGTACCCAAACCAAACTTTAAATTACCCACAGAAACTTAATGATAAGAAATTAAGTTGGAAAATCAGTACACAAATTATCTCCAAGTAAAATAAAAACAGAAATGAAGACTTTTAAATAGGAATGCCTATATCCCTCAGAGAGAGGAACATATTCAAGAAAACTTCAGGGGTAAAAATGGAATTAAAGATAATGAAATTGTTCCATGAACTTTTTAAAATCCCCCATACAAATCACAGGCCAATGTTCAAAAGAACAATGAATATGAATCAAAGAAATTAAATAAGAATGAGTAGACATAAAAGAGAACAAGAAAATAATGCATATGTACATATATGAAGATTTTAAAATTTTGTATCAAGAACAAAGGTCACCAATTCGTGTAATTGACACTTGTGTATTACCTAAAAGGGCCCTGGTGACATTACTGGTTAGACATTGGGCAGCTAACATCAAGGTAGGAAGTGCGAACCCACCCACCGCTTTTCAAAGAATGAGGTAAGCATAAAAATCAGTTAAAAATGGACATGTAACATAATTTATAATCAAAGATAAAAATGTTTATCAACAATGTAGTGCCAAGATATTTCAATTTCATGAGAAAAATATAATTCACTAAAACAGCAAGAACAGAAAATGCATACAATCTTATAACTAATAAAGAAACTTACATAGTTTGGAAGTAGGTTAAATGTCTTCCCACCAAAAAAAAAAAAACCACCAAACCCTGATGATTCAGACTGCATCATAAGAGTTCTACCAGAAAACAAAAAGAGAAAGATTTCCCCTAACTCATGCTCAGAATCCAGTACACTCGGTACTAAAGTTAGAGAAAGATAACCTAAGAAAAGAACATAGCAGGCCAATCTAACACATGTCACTACCTTTAAAAGCAGTAAGGAAAATATTAACCAGTTAAATTGATGAGTAGCTATAAAATAGCTATGTCTTAAGACCAGGCCGAGTTTGGCTTTGTTTGATTTTTCAGGCTGAGTTTATTTGAAAAAGTACTTAAGTGACACTAACTAATGACACTCTACTAACTCAGAAAGAAGTCCTGGTGGCACAAGATTAAGCACGTGGCTTCTTGCTGAAAGGTCAAATGTCCAAACCCATCAGTGGATCCATTGGAAAAGACTTGCCTGTCCACTTCTGTAAAAAGTATAGCCTAGGGGTTGAGCCCCAGTGGCGTAAGGGGTTGGGTGCAGGACTACGGCCCACGGGCTTGGCAGTTCATATCCAGCAGAGGCTCTCAGGAGCAGTGCTGGGTAGCTCCCACAACTAGCAGAGGGCAGTGATGCCCCCCCACCCCCGCAAAAAAGAAAAAAGTATAACTGAGGAAACCCTAAAGGGCAGTTCCATCTTGTCAAATAAGGTTGCAGACTCAAGTCAGTGGGACACAAAAACAGCTAAGTTAGAACTACCGACTAAGGAAGAGAGACCTTTCACCTGTCTCTGTCAAGATTATAGTAAACCCCATGTGAAGCCAGTCTACTATGCAAAACAGGGGTTGTTATGGGAAGCTGGAATCAACTGATGAGCAATGAGTTTTTTGCTTTTGTCTGGGGGTGCTTATCCTTTGGGATGTAAGAGTGGTTTTATGTTAGAAATGTTCAAATGCCATTTGCTCCATTGACTTTTAACAAAAAGTAGGAGAACATCTCAACAGATGTAGAAAAGGGAATTTAATAGAATGTAATAGACACACTATGTGAACCTCAGCCTCCAAGACCCTGAGACCAGAGGCAGTAGATGATGCCCTGCTAACACTATCAACTAGTAGGTATCACCATTGAAGGTCCTAGCTAAAGTAGGAGAAAAATGTGGAATAAAACACAAAATCTTATAAATAAATGGATTTACTGACAGACTGCTAAAATGCCTAAGATCACAGCTTTTATAAGCCTGTGACTAAACCTGCATGCCGTCCAGTAAAATAAACTTAAAATACTAAACACAGCCATCCACTTACAGTGACCTTATAGTAAAGTGACCAGACATTCCACTTTTTAACAATTTAACAACATCCTGCAGCATTTTGAAATTACAATAAATATATTACAATACTATTTTTGTATTCTATGAACATTTTTCTTGCTCCATATAGACCAAATTTTTAATCAAAAACCCCCTCAAACCACCCCCCCACCCCACCGTTCAATGGTGTCTCACTTAAAATCTGGTCCTTTACATAGGATAGATTAGAACTGCCTCCTGTGGATTTCCAAGATTGCAGACAGCCCCTTCCCTCTACAGTGGAGTGCCTGGTGGTTTTGAACTGCTGACCTTAGGGATCTCAGTTCAACGACACCTTCCAGTCAAACAGTAGACAGGAATTTCATGTTATCAGTCAAGACTGGATGTCTTTGTGAAAGGTGAAAATCTGATTCTAAAATGTATGTAAAAGATCAAAAGACTGAATAACCTGGAAGTCTTGCCCAATCAAACATCAAGATTTATTAGAAATGCCTCAGTTTGGGATATTTGACCGAGAAAGAATAGAAAAGACAGTAATTGAGCCCACACTTCTTTAGAATTGATTAAAAACGAGTTTACACTTCTGAAAGGAAAGGAAGGATCATTATTGATAAATGGTGCTTGGACAACTGCATGTCAATATGGAAAAAATAAAATTGGAACCCTACTCCAGAATATACAAATATTGATTTCAGTTGAATTAAGAACTTCAATAGTAAAAAAGAAAGACATTAAAACTTCTGGAAGAAATTGTAAAAACTATGGAATACCTGCAAAGAATAAACTGTTAGGGAGTATTCTCATCAATAAAATTATCAAAGAAATAACATATTCAGAGAGCCATAGAAAAAAATGTCAAATTGCAATAATTTAATTACCTAGTCAAACTCTCATTCTAGAGGAAGGATGAAAAAAAAAGACATATTTTGTAGACAAA